>JAUUIK010100622.1:0-16855 GCA_032270385.1 Urticina crassicornis | reverse complement strand
GTGAAGTATAATATTGTAAGTATATGCTATTTTGTCAGAATATTGTAACAACAGATTCAAGTCTGTGAGAAGCAATTAGTAGACAAACTGTCATGGAATATAGCCCCTATAAGGATCAGTAAGAGTGTGTTGTAAAACATTAATTTCAATTTTCAAAACATTGATTTAAAAACATACTTCTAAAATATATTCATAGAGGTCTAGTTACTAGGTATGTATCAGAGTACATATAGATACACCTTAAAAATATGCTTTGTAAACTACATGAAACGTATTTAGTTGTTAAGAATATAATTATGTTTGTAATTTGTATTTTGACTCTCAACTTAATTTAAGATAATTAAATTAATTAAATTATTAATATAGCTTTTGAAGGGTTTTAATCTTACAGGTCTGTTATGGAACCCAATGTTTTAAGGTGTTGCTATGACAACTATCACATTGATGTCTGAAACGTTGCGAGTACTTTTTCAACTGAAATCTGTATTAATAGTTTTGTGTCTGACTTAAGAGAGATTTTATTCATTAGGGCATTACAAAGTCACAGTATATAAAAAAAAGCTTTGTGCAAAGGTTAATTATCAATTTTAAGGTTACCAAAACATATAAAGGTTGTAGGGGGGTGGTGGAATGGGGGTTTAAAATGTTTAGTTTATATTAGATAAGGGTTGTATAAAGCTTTGAAATTCTGATAAACTCCACCATACCCCAGGCACTATAAAGGAACGTCTTAATTGTAAGCTGTTATGGAATACAGGATTCCCACAGCAGTCATCTTGTAGGAAATGAAATCTATTCTCATTCAGAACTATTTTAATTGTTCCTGCCCATCAATATAGCTGCTGTGAGAACCCTCTATACTTGATGTTACTTGCCTTGTGCATAATATTGCTTCAAGTACTGACTAGGTATGGGCATAACAGGTGTTTTTCCTGCTCTGCTACCTGGGGTTTCTACAACAAATAAAAAATATAACAAAAAGAAATTCATTGATTTTTCAAATAAGAAACTTTGCGCTTTAGTTAGAGTAAATCAATGTGAACCCCAATGCAGATTTTGTATGAATTTGAAACTTATGGTACTGATTAAAGCAAAGATATGGGCATGCCATAAGATTGAAATGGCTTCCCATTGTTTTCCTGCATACAGCAGGATTATGATATAGCAGTATTTCCTCTCTCTCATATGAAATCTGCTCTACTTTTCTTTTCAAAAATATATATGAAGTGGAGTTTACAAACTTCCACATAAAAAAAAAATGAAAAGTGCCAAATTAAGTATCTGAGATCTCCAGCCTAAATAACAAGTTTGAGATATCCATCCATAAACACTTCTGTTATATTTTTATACTACATTTCATCTAAATGTTAAGCAATTACCATATTATATGATATGATATATACACAGTTCTCGACTCATAGACAACTGCTTTGCTTTTAACTTTTAGTAAGGACAATAGTTCTTCACATTTTCCCCCCTGTACCAATTTAAAACTGTTCTCATCATACGTATTAACACAAACATAAGAAAGAGCATTGTGGTCTGGACATGTTTGATCAGTATTCCTTTCTGGGATATTATGTACAAAAATGTACATTGTAATAAACATTCAATATATTATATTAATTTAGATCTGATCTCTCATACTGACCCCTGATACCTTTTCAAGATACATAACTTAATAAAATAAAACATTTTTTCACATTTAAAAAAAATATTTCATCTTTTCACAGTTGAGAGGTAATATTATTATTATTATTATGGTGACAATGCATAAACTTGATTCATTGAAGTACATGTAGCTTAACACATTACAGGTATAAACTAATAGGAAAAGCTGATGCAATACATGAATACACATCTAAAAACCTTTTTAAAACTTTACATAAATGAAAAGATAAATAGCATTGTTTGATTTAGCTAATGGTTAAGTATACCAGAATACTGATACTAGTTCAATAGTATAATAGAGGGATGACATCCAAAGAAAGCAGAATTCTAACAACTATGAACAAAAAGATTTACACTATAAGATGTACACTCTGTACTAATGTACAATTAATATACCTTGTCAACCATTTTCAGATGCTGTGATTTTCTAGATTTTCTGTTGTCAACTTTTTTATGTCCCATATACATGAAACTTGGGGAATACGTAAGCTGTAACTCTAAGTAAAATAAATATTCAACTAAAAGCCTGTCATATTGATGTTAATGTGAATATTTCAAAGATGCTGTCAAATTCATAAATAGTCAACAACATATACATGTAACCAATGCAAATTACAAAGTAAGCCACCAGTTTGGAGTGTGTTTTTTTCCCTTAAGGTTGGGTAAGTATCAGTCTAGCTAAAGGTTGCTGTCAAATTCATAAACAGTTGACTGTAACCTAAAGTAAAGTTGGCATGTAGGGTAGCTGTCAATCTTTCTCAAATCATAGATCAAGTAGTTCCAAAGTCAAGGCACAGAATTTCACCAAGCCCTATCACCAGTCTCTGACACCTCTAACCTTTAGGGTACAAGTGTCAAACATTTTGCTGTGTGGTATTAAAAAAATATTTATGCTGTGACATGCTGTCTTTTTTTCCGCTGCGTAAATGGGGTTTAAAACTTGAATTCAAACTTAGTATATTCACTAGCAGTGTAAATATACAGGGGTATGCAGTACCCTTCTATATTCATAAAAATATACTACAAAATTAGACACAGTCATTTTAAATCAATGAAAATGAACTTTGTTGAAATTATATTTAGTTTGTATATGTGATGCATGGTTATAATTTCAAAAAGGGTGATGAACATTTTTGAGGGAATAGTGGAAATATAAAGGGTAATATAGGATAAAGTATTTAAAAACCGTAATTACAACAAAGTGTAAAATTGCAAATTTGAATAAATATGTAGTTTAGAACATAATTTTTGTCAAAATAAATAAGAACAGGGTAACAGCTTACCAGTATATAAACAAACTTTATGATAGTTGCAATGTAGCACTGAAACTTGAGATCACCTATGTTTTAACATCTCTAGTTGAAATGGCACTGCCATTTACAGTGAAGGTCTAACAATTTGCAGATGTAAGAGCAAAGGCAGCACCTTAATTCTCCTCAGTTATTTTAAGACCCTGAATATTGGTCTGGACAGGAATCGAACCACGACCTCCCGGCACAACAGACCGATGCTCAACCAACTGAGCCAACCTGGCAGCAGTCGATAAAGATATACAGGATTGCAACTTTTTTTCTTACTTTTGAATCGAAGACAATTATGGCATGGCTAAAATCGAAAGCATGCAATATGTAATATATCTTTTTTATGACATAGTATATTTGAACAGATGGCCAGCAAAGAAACTAAAAATATGTCTTTAGCTGGATTTGAGATCAACATTTAAAAAGAATCAACATGAATTATAATTATTTTTGAGATGAATTGTACTATTAATTTCAAGAAATTCAAAAAATAACAAAACAAAATTCATTCCTAGACAAACAAAAGTATGCAAGACTGGGTTCAATGATACTGGACTGAAAATGTCTCAAGCTATAATTATTCCAAAAAAACAACACTCCAAAAAAACAACACTGTTAAAACTATCTACCACATTACCTGCAGAAGCATTGAAAATCAATCTTTCTGGAAAAATATCATAAGTTTCAAGATGATCTTAAGACAACCAAATACATAAGAAAGACCTTTTTCCACTATAATTATTCTTTATAGGGGTTTTGAGCAAGCCGTGAAACAAAAAATGAATATTCATTGAAGTTATTAATAGAATACAATTTCTCTTCCTTGACAATAGCCTTGACATATGGAGGTTTAATATATGAATAGGAAGTCTAATCATTACTCAAGTATGTCTCATTTCATACAGTTTAAATAATATTAATTATGTCTCAAGGCAGCATACAAATGACAGCCATGACTGTTTATAACAACATCTTTCCTTTTATATGCAAATATAGAGGTTTAAAAAAAAAAATGAAAAAAAGCTGAATATATCACAATGGCTACCAAATTTATTTACCTGGCAATTAACCTAGAAACAAATCTCAACATAAAGCCACCTGCAGCAGTAATTGTGTTCATTTATACCATTTGCTGTATGCAATGAATTAAAGTTCATTAACTGAAGACTGAATATCACTCTAAAAGTAACTTGTCAAGAAAAGTCAAAGAAGTCACTGAAAATGCTAAAGGAAAGGAATATATTGGCTGGTGGATTTAAAAAAATAACACTTGAACATCAAGTAATGACACATTAAGATTTGACAGGGAAATGTTCCAAGTAACTACTATTTCCGATTATATTTCTTTGCTCAAAGTAAATAGGAACCAAATGACAAATCACTGTAATTTTCCCAACCATTTGAATATTCATATTGCAATTTTTCTTTACGTCTTTTTGCGAAGTTGCATTGAAATTTGTAGTTCACAATTCTAAGTTTGTGGGTCTTTTAATATGTAAATGTTCCATACAACATAGTTTTATACTGTATCTTTATCTCAAACACCAAGTCTAGATCTCAAAAGAGGAGGATTTAGACCAGCTGAGTTATAGTGATGCAAGTTTCATTTTACATCATCATTTATCATGGTAAGTTAGAACATATTTGAGAGATAAAATAATGGTAATAACCTTGTTGTTTGTTCTGCTTACAAAATGTAAGAGTTCCCTCTATCTATTGGAATACTAACCTTGAAGTTTGTTGAACATGATATCAGCATTTTGAATAAAGTGTATATTATTATTATTATGAATAACATTATCTGTAAAGGTTCAAGTCTATTCTTGTAACAAACAGCAGTTCAAGTTTGGTTTTCCAAAATTTGATTTAGATGCATTGTACATTTTGGAATCTTGCTGAAAACAACGCAGATCTAGACAGTACATTACACTTACTAGAAAAGAAACAGCCAAAATAATAACAAATAATCTGGGACTAACCAGCTGAGTTGATCGTGTTCCCCGAAAGGAATTATGGGTTTACTATTTTGGTTAACATTTTCTGAGCAGGGAAAATGGAAAATGCTTATTAAATACAATGGGGAATCCTCGATTCTGATTGGTTGACCTTGAGTTTGTTCTGAAGGTCAACTCAGCTGGAATTAAAGGAAAAGAAATATTGTTTAATCAAACATAAAATAAACAAAAGTTCACAGTCACATCTAAGTAGTTATTTTCTTACCTTTGTAAAAAAAAATTACATTTTTACAAGAAAATCATGAAGAGCTATGAGAATGTGAAAAATAGCACAAGATTATGTAAACATTACAATAATTATACCATTACACACAAAAAACCTATGTATTTACTGATATATGTCACTGTAGAGATATGTACATATGGGTATAAAAATAGGTCCTACGCATGAAATGTGTCATAAAAATGTCTACCTTTAAAAAGCATTATCTCAAGGTGACATGCTAGTCTAGTCCAATAGAAGATATAATTTGCATTAATAAATGCTTCAAAAAGTGTTAGGATGCCCAGTATCATTCAAGACTATAAGGAAGAGCCTGTGGTTTTACATTGTATCATCACAGTGTCATTGTTATGTAGTAATCTTTATTTACAATAATCCAACTGTAAATATCCATCACGAATGAGATTACTAGAGTATAGGTCAAAATGAAGGTTAGAATTGAACACAGTTTTGTTTACATAGCTATTGGACATGAACAATCTGTCAACGCAATATAAACTTGTTTGATCCAAATATTTTTATCAGCCTAGAAACTAGGAGAACAATAAAAAGTCATAAACATAGAATATTTATACATTAAGCTGGCTTATTATTTTCTGAAAACTAGTTAGTACCTTGCATGACTGACAAATATTATATGTGTAATCCATAAAAAATATATTTCTATAGTTACTAGAGCTGATAAGTAAAAACAAAATGCATAGTGGAGATATAAAAACAAAGTTAAATCATTGACAAAGAAAGTTATTTTTTAGATTGCTTTTTAGGATTGAAGATAGCTGCAGGCTCTATTTCCATCTGTTTTAGAAGTCCAGTTTCAATCCTCTTTCTGAAGGGAGAAATGGTTCACAAACAGATGATAATTGAGCCTATAGCTGGATAATTTATGATTGATTTACAAAGGTTTATGTCCACTACACCGTGAAATAGAATTGAATGTGAAACTGACATTCCTAGCCTACAAGAGAACAAAAGCTGTCTGGATATAGTATATTATATACACAACTCACATTATAAGAATGCAAATTTTCCATTACAGCTGACTAATGATATATGATTAAAAAGAACATTAGATAGTGTCCATAAAAGCTTAGACAATTGATTTTTAGAAACTTGTCCATTTGTCACAATTAAAGCAAACAAAGTAGAAATGTTTGAAAAATAGACATGATAAATGAAAATTTCAACATTTCTCAGGTACTGTCATGTAACTTTGAATCTAATATATTATTGCTGGATTACCATTATCATGTTTAATACTATATGCATTCATATAAACCATATGTGTAAGATTATATCATATCAACTCAGAAGACACAATAAGTCCCACTCGGTTTATGCCGACTAGTGCTCTAAAAGGAGTATTCTCATTACATGGAAAAGTCAAGATTTTGATTCAATGGGCAACAAAGAGCAGTCTAATTACTATTTAATAACATGATGCTAAAGAGCACAATAACTATGTATATTAATTACACATGCAAAAACAACTTTTCAAAATAGAGGGGTGTATTCTAAAAATTGCCATGTATTAGCTTTCTTTAGATTTCACTTTTTATGTTTGTTTAGCTTTGTTTTCCAGACTTTCAGTTCTAAATCAGATATCTATTTTTAACATACAATAGAAAAAAATGATTCCCTTAACTGTGCTTGTTCGTATTTCAATGTTTGCATTAACACAAATACTTGACAGCATTTTTTATAATATCTAAAACAAACCAACGAGAAAAAACGTTTGTACAATGTTTTCGAAAATAATCTTTTTAACGATTGCTTGTTGATTGTCTATTACGTAAAATTTTAACACTTCGTACATTTGGTGTGAAATCTTACGAGTTAAGTTGAAATGCAACTATTTAAAATCAAATATCGAATAATTTCGAATCAAACGTTACATTGTAATAGTGTGTTACGGTTATTTATTTTGAGTCTTTATAAATTTGCGATCAGCTGATAAGCTGTACATTAGTAAATCTAACAAACACACTTTTATTTTCTAGTAGGATCCTCAAAAGTCTAAAAACCAACATGGTTTAATAAAAGGCTTGATAATTTGAAGAACCTTGCCTCCACTTGGATAAATAACCCTGGATATGACGTCAGGGACGGATATATTTTGTACTGCATTCGATCACTGACGCTCAACAACAATCAACTAAGTGTTCCGTGAAGGGAAATGGATTGAACAACAATATATTTTCCTTCACCTAGAACTCGAGTCTCAGTTATAGATCTCAAGCAAATGTCTTTGATCACGGCAAGACAATTTTAATTGTAATGAGGTAAAATAAAGGTTTTTCAAATATTACTTCTATGATGAATTTACGAAACTAGAGTAGTAGAAAGCACTCAAATACAGTCTGTAATTGTTTTCTTATAGCGGCCATTTTTTCATGTCTTCGTGAACGGTAACTCACTTCAGATATATGCTAATCCTGACCTATGTACTGAACCGCGAGTATTTTTATCAAAATATGACAACAATACCAATGCAGTTTCATGGTTTAAATATGCACGATAGCGCTATCTTTAGCCTTTCGTGTTTTTATAGATAGATGGATTATGAATGATTTGACTTAAATGAAGGAAGAGCACGAAACCTCCAGATGAGTCACAGAAGAAAAATTTTGGCCAGATTTTCTCTTGTAATTCTCATCTTAATTTAAAGTTCATAAAATCTCTAGCTACGAGCACAAATTTCGACGAATAACGCAATAGAAAAAGGCGCTATATGCACTAGAAACAGAATTGACAAGTTTGGTAGTATGTTCTGTATTGGCCTTGATCGATGTCATAATTTTACCGAGTACGACCATTAAGCTTACTTCGCGATTTCTTTGAGCATTCCCCCTCTATTCATGTTCGGTTTTTGGGATGAATCGCGTTCGATCTGACATTTCGCATTCTAACTGGAGAGTGTTTTAGCTGTTATAACAGCCCGAGTGTGGCAATAAAACCACATCCGAACTGAGATAAGTTCTGTTTGGACCGGGCTCGCGGTGTCTTGTCAGACTAGCTCGGTGATTGCTATAAATACGATGGCCGGTTTGTATTAAGTATAAACTACCACCCGCCCAGATCGCTCATAATGGAACTCTTATCACGAAATACGAGCTATAGATCGTTAGGAACAAGCTAATAACTTCATTCCTACCTGAATCACCAGCATCCATTAGAGGTATGACTGAGCATCACATTGCAGTTGAGTGGAAGCGCTCGAGTTCTTCGAAAAAATAGAGCGAACTTCGAATGTTCCTAAGCGTATTGCGGCTCACGGAAGAATATCTCCAATCCTGAAAAGAGAGAAATAAATTATAAATACAAACTGAATAGCATGAAACGGAGTAAAAGGATTAATCTTCGACCAAAAAGGAAGAGAACATGAGAAGTATATAACCAATACGGTCAATGGGCTCGATTTGGTTCATTCGGCAGTGACTACTGCACTGGTGACATGAATAAAAATTTCAACTCAAACAGTCTATTTAGACAAATGTTTGAAGCAACTCGCATTAATAACCAAGTAACGAGCTAGAGATGTTTCTAATGTACCTGAATAAGACTTCGGGAAGGCAATTTTTTTTCTTGAACGGCAAGTACTGATATAAAAACACAACGAGATGACAAACCAGCGTCTTGAGCACAACATAAAGTTCGGAAGGGAACTTGATCACATGACTTACTTTTGGCCAATCAGGGACTCTTGAAGGCAAACCTACGCTGAAGCGACCTTTGCAAACCATCCATTCAATTTATTCAAGCTATATTTAGACTCCTTTAAAAAAGCCGAAAAAAACCTCTAATTTCATAAAAATGTCAGATGAAAACAAGCACGGAACGATATCAAAACGTAGGGAAAATGTTACTCCTCGACGTAAAGGTTACTCTAAATCATTTTTTTCTCGAGTTGAACATCATCAAATTATAATTTATACTTTATACGCAAGTCTAGTTTTAAAGTCGCAAAGGCAGTGACGTCAATTGACGTCAATGGTAACATGACGTCATTATTAGCTCATTCTATAATGCTGGAAAAAAATATATCAGTTATAAATGTATTTGAAGCATGTATACGTTGTGAATAAATCCAATGTAAATAAACTGAGCAAGAACAGTATTGTTCGGGTAACTGACTGTGCGTTAATATGAAAGTACAATCATATTTTTAAAGCAGTAAGTATGGATAGGATAAGCAATGTACACATTGATACAATTACAATTTGCAGTGAGCGTGTACAAAAGTGACACACGAGGCGAGAATTCTAGCTAAAGTTGACAGATAAAGTACGACAAACGCTCTTTCGTTTCGCAATGTTAAAGTGGTTTTCTTCTCACTTGGAGTGTGGGAGGTAAACCGTAGTGTTCATGGTGGTATTAATTCTTAAAATGAATTTATTGTCCAATCATAACTCCTTCCCTCGGTTGAAGTTTTGACCTTGTGCAAAAGTTAGAATGTATTTTCCTCATTTCGTGAATTTGTCCTCGTAAGTTTGCCGTACAACCTCCGTCCTCTGCGGCTATGTCTTCAGTTGAAGCGTTAGTGCAGGGCAATTCTTCTCTTCCCTCTAGTTTTACAAGTGCTGAAGTATTCCTACAATAATTAAGAGACAAAGCGGGGCGGTGGGGGGGAGGGGGGTTGTACGGGCCAAAAGGGTGCGCAAGAGGTGCGCAAAGGGTGCGTTTGGCGTCCTTAACACCCTTCAATACTAGACAATTAAGCGCATATGTGCATAAGCAATTCGATACCATTTGTTTCAGTAACCTTTGGGTGACTGGACCAAATAACGAGAATCGAAAATGTTGCCCGCACAGAAACAGTTCCAAAAAATGTTACCTCGTTAAGCCTAATTCTCCCCTTCCCCTAAAAAACTTAAATATAAATAATAATAATTCTAATAAAAAAAATATGGTTATGTCAATCATTTCCGAATTCACATTTTACCTTGATGTCAAATAGAGATGAAGAAAGGATAAATATGGACAGTGAATGTAGCTCTGATAAAACTGATAAGAAAATTTGTAATTAGTGGTGTTTACCAAATGCGACCTGGCCTTTCACGTAAAAGGTAAAAATAAGAGTAACGATAAAGAAACTTGATTATTAATATAGTAGATATCGATCTTTTTCTTCTGTTTCTTGAAAGTTTTTTCATATTTATCGCGCACACGAGTCGCTCACTCTTTGCTGTGAATCGTTTGAAGGAAGCGGAATATTCAACATCTGTTTGCGCATCAGTTTTTAAATAAAATTGTATTCGTTAACGCCTTATCTTACCTATGGGCTTATTTATTTTTAGCTTGCATGTGATATATTTGACTTTTGTCTGTTTTGGTAAGCCCTGCGGCGTCGCGTCTTTCAGTTTAACTGCAGAGCTACTTGGTGTTTTCTTTTTTATTTGACATCCACGCTTTGCCAATAGGGCTAGCCATTCTTCTGCTGTTTACTGTTTTAAAGTATTTGGGAGGCTCAAATACAATGCAGTTTATGAGATTCGCGCCGGTCGAACTTGATTTGATTCAATACAGACCGCCGTTTGAAAAAAATTGAGATTTGAATAATATAATAATGAAAACTGTCAATATATTTAAATGTAAAGTTGGTTCAGAAATCGGTGTTAGTCATTTTTTCTCCTATTTTATATTCAACATAAATTTCTTTTTAAGTTGTATTATCAATTGTATATATGCCTACTCTTCAAAGACTAATAGCTTTTTAGTAGTTTTAGCAAAGTAAATAGGACTTGAGAAACTGAATCAGTTTTCTGACGTAGATTACGAACAAAACAGTTTCTGATTGTCATCCAGTCCCAGTGATAATAAAGCGAATGATTAAAAATAAAGATAAATTACCCTTACGTGAGTTTTTTTCTGTTTCTATCACAATTAATAGTAAGAACACCGTAGCTAAGGAGACATCTATTGAAAACCCATGACCACGATAGTAGGGTTCAAGAAACTACTCGACAAATAATGTGTAGTTACTCGTTTATCATAACTGATTCATATTCAATAGATAGACAGAACGTTTCTTCTTTTGTTTGATCGGCCAAGGTCAATAACAGCCAGTCACAAGTGTAACGAAAATAATGCGTACGAATTAGCGGTTTATAAATATAGAAAATGTATGTCCATGTAAATGCGCAGTGATTGCACATGTGTCAATTAAAACAAAAAAATGCTTCTTTGTATACACATTGAGCTTTATCATTTACGACCTATTATTAGATTTACTATTCTAGCACGTCCACACACAAAATAATCACGGAAAAAAGCTTTAAAAAAAAAGAAAAATCACTCCGGCACGAATCACGAATAAACCGGCCAAAAAGTATGAGCATTAGAAATTGTACTTGAATAGAGGAGTCACTGTGGTTCTTATCTTCAAAATAAAAGAAATTGTACATGTCGAATTGTCGACATCAATTGGCAACATTGTACTTGATTAACATTGTAAATGATTAACAAAATAATTCTTACTCCCTTTTTATTCAGTTTCATCCACAACTTCATTTTTTATAGAGTTCAGAATTGTTAAGATTGTGTGAAAGGTTTGGGGGGAAAAGCTGGTTTACCCGCGAACGTTAGCCAATACGTCGTGAAAAGGTTTCCGATGACTTCAAGTATCCTTATGTTTGTCCTTCGGAACGTGATTTATCGATGATTCCAGAAATAGCCTTTTATCAAATTATTGCTTAAGCAAGCATCTCAAGTTCCTGGCTACTCACGTTAAAATTAGAATCAATGCAGGTACGTGATCGAAGATGAAAACAAAATGTATTTTTGTAGGATTTTTCCGATAAACAATTTACTTTTTTAATCAAGAGTAATTTAAAAGTGTACAGTGCGATGGCGTATAGGGCGTTGTTTTCCTGGTTTCAGATGATTTTATTAATTTTTGGAACCTTAACATTCAATTAAGAAACGCTACGCGTTGTCTCCTTTATCTTTCAGTATAATTTTTATTCTAAAAAGGATTTTCTTTTGTTATATATTTTCGTAGCCCCATTTATCGTAATCTGACTTGATCGGTTACTTCTCGATGCTCACGTACGCGTTGTATTTCTTTAAAAGAGTGCATGTAGTCGAAAAAGTACTTGAATCATCTAAACGTTTCCATTTACGGCGACAGTATGTATATTCCCAGAAATATTGACGCAAAAAATACTAAGGAATTTGGAGATGTGTTCTTTAATGGCCCACGACACGGTAAATCGAGGTATAATGTACTAAGATGTATGCAAATAAAATGAGTGATTGCATAAAAAAAAACACGAATCAGATAGGTGCGTTCTTTAATGGCCCACGACACGGTAAATCGAGGTATAATGTACTAAGATGTATATGCAAATAAAATGTGTGATTGCATAAAAAACACGAATTAGATAGGTGCGTACGACCTCTGCACAAGGAACGCTGAATTTAAAATATATATAACATAAATATAAATAAATAAAAAATAAATATTTGTAGCGCTGGATCGGGTTCCGGTTTCCACAAACCATATATTTTAATGGTCGATCGGCTGGACAGTGTTATGCCTGATAGAAATATCTAACATTGATGAATCCATGGCTGACAACAACTCGTCATTTCATTTGTAGTTTAAGGGTTTTTGAGAGGTCAGTCAGTCTGTTTTTCAGTTGCTCTTTTTGTTTCTTCAAGTGTGTTTCCAGTTGATGAGCTTCTCTGAGAAGTTCGTCCAATCGTGAGGGACAAAATGCTTCAAATGCTTCACTCTCTCTATAATAAAAAATGTTTTAGAACTGTAAAATTGACGAATCTTAGTAAATTTTAAAAACAACTTTTATAAACATAGCACTGGTTCTGCTTACGAAAACGGATGGCTCCACTTTAAGAAAAGCATCTTCGCTTCCTGTCCTACATCTATGTTCATTGTACAAATGAAGAAAACAGATTTATTCATTTAAAAGTTTACCATTTGGTGTCGACAATTTGTTATGAAAATGATGGCATATCTCTATTTTTGCGTTAGCGAGAGCAGGGTGTGGCCGACTTTTTCGAAATTGGGCACTGATCTTTAAGTGAATCTTGTGTTCTATAGCTGCTTAATCGACAGTGGGCGTTTGATTACTTGAGGATATATAGAACATCGAGGAAATACAGCAAGTGCTGCAGCATTATAGGTCTAAATGTGTAAACAAATTTCTTGGTTCTGGAATGAATAAAATCACTGCAGGCCAGCTCCTCCCTTTCTCGACAAGTTAGGAAAAACACATTAGTGTTACCTCGAAGAATTGTTTCTAGTCTAGCATTATCTGCTTGTAGATTTGGTCCTTTCATCTCACGACCTTTTAAACCTGAGGTTTGGATAGTAAATAGTAGTTATATAGATATTGTATATAACCAATATTGTAGATTTTCTATATATTGAAGCGAAAACACGTCTAACTCAACCCACACTATGTCACCCTATTATATGGGATCGCACAATATTAAGCTACTTAGTATTATTACCGGAATTGTTTTGAGAACACGTTGCTGTTACGGTTGGATTTTTCTCCTCTATGGAACCAACAAGACTTTCCTGTCGAAATAATAAAAGATAGATCAGACGCATATATAGGAGCTAGTGATCAGGAGACAGTTTCAAGGTATAGTTGATTATTTCCAGCGTTTGTCATATAAAAACATGCCGAGGAGAAACTTACTTTGTACTGTGGATATAACTTAATACTACTGTCGGAACCAGTAAGCTTGACAATACCACTCTCTCATTTACCCCTATCATCTTTATTTAAAGATTTTGTCCTGCACTATCGACTTTATAAGGAGGCTTTTGTACTTACATTACAAGGTTCACGCATTGTTTTGGCTTTTTTCACTGATTCAGGTGTTTGTGACTGCAGCAGTACTTCGCTGTTGTTGGTTAATGCGTCCTGATGACAGCGCTTTAGACTTCTTAAGTCTTTTGAACCTTTGACGCCATCTGGGTTATTTTTTGAAATATCAAAAGATCCTCTAAAGTTGTCTTCGAACTTTGACATGCTGGCCGAGTCTGACTACAATTTTACAAAAACGGTAAGCTTTAGTTAACGATCTAAAGCCAAGCTTAGTAATAAATTAACTGAGTTTATTAAAATAAAATATTAAATTTAAGGCAGTACTGCTAATAACTTAATATAAAATGTTTCGTTTTATGGGTAAGGTGGATGGAGGAAAACCGGAACACCCGATTAATTAAGTTGATATATTTCTTGTCATAATGCTTAATATGCTTACCAAAATCGTGTCGTAAGTCTTCTCAAACTGAATAAGAAAACATCCTCTTCACTCTGTATTATAACGACTTTAGTTTAACTGTAATAGCACAGAGGTAAAAAAGGGAAAAGATGTTAAAAAGTCAATGAAAAAAGGAAATTAAAGACTACAACAGAGTCGAGACTCGGTTGACTCGTTCATCGAGCTTCAACTGAATTTCTAGGGTGCGCAGACGCGGCCGCGTCGAATCCCGCCAAAAGTTACCGCCAAAATACCATTTATAACCACAGGTACCCCAAGCTCTAAGGCTGCTTGAACATACAGTGAATGGTTCAAAATCCTCAATTATCTGAAATCGTAAAAACATATTTCAGAATTTAAAAAAAATCATTGCCTTTCGATACCCTTTCGACTCTTTGTGTTCATAAGCCTCTCTCTGTATGCAAGAATCCATATTTAGAGCTTGGGCTACCTGTGTTATAACTCATACGCCAGCTTGATACGCGTATAGACCCAATGCTCCCCAATGCATTAAAGCCTCATGATATAAAGTTGTGGCCGGGGAATGCCTTTTTCCTGCAGTTATGAAAGACATCATAGACATCGTTTGAAAGAGCACTGCTAAGATTATTAATCAAGCGGATTCACTTATCTTCGCAAATCTTCTGATTTATGAATGTGACACGTCATTATACATGGGGTATATATATCAGTGCTGCTTATTTTCATTTCTCCGTAAATCCTGTTTCAGAAAAATCTTATTAGTAATCGCATTTTCGAGTTGGACCCGGAAGTCGTTTTGCACACGAATGACGTCACACTTAACAGCTCTTAAAGGCCCATTGCCTACCATAGCATAGAAATGGGTTACTTTTATTCTAAAACCCGACAAAATCAAAAAACAGCGTATATCCCCATGATATGTTTTTATTCATTCATTACGTACTCCCGATTTAGTGAATTTTACATTGAGCATGAGAGAAATTGTGACTTCTTGTTACATGCAATAATAAACGTATAGGTTAATGTGTTCATGGTGGACCCCTGTTTGTTAACACGATAGTCATGTTTTATCAACATGAATTCAAGCCAAGGATTATAGTTTGGAAACATGGCAATCAACTTGAAATACAAAAATAATTACAGCTGTACTGCAATAAAAGAGAACGTGATAGAATAAGAGCACCGAGGCTGTAAGTACATCTGTATGGCTTTTCTATTAATTCCCGACTCCCTTTACCTATGTGATTTACCATTAATAAGTTTTTCTGGTTAATTGAAAAGTGGATGATGAAAATATATCCACAATATATCAATAAATCCAGTGTTACTCACAAAAAAATATGAATTAATGTTCATAGATATTTTGATATTTTTAAATGTCGAACTGTAATGACTTCAGTGTTTCCCGGCACCTGAGACCTCGTATATCTGGCTAAATGTACGCTTACTAAATGAAATAGAATTATCGACAGATTGATTATCACATTCACTGAAGCAACTCCTGGAGACTAACCTAATTTCAAAATTGACTATACATTTATTAAAGTTAAAAGTTGACACCCTTTTAGATAGTCAACTATATTTTCCCCTTACGCTGTTCATAGTTAATAACCTTTCCTATATGCATGTTCACCAATTAATTTAAGCCTTTTCCCTTAACTAATATTGCTGCCAAAAGGACAACGTTGGTCAGCAAAAATACCAAAACAACATGTGTAAATTTCATTATTATATGCATACCTTTTTAAACTATATTTTTCTTTGAATAAATAAATATTGAGGTTATTTGTGTATTTTGTAAATGATGTCATGTCGTTTTGATATATTTATAAACTAAGAAAAATTACTTACCGAAAAAAAAACTATTGTACAAATTAGAAAACTAATACCAATCTAAATTTGAAAGTGATTTACCCCTTATGCAATTATATTCTCTTTGAGAGATTATCAAATCAATGAATTTTTATCAAATTAATCCCATCAACATTTTGATTTTTCTAACATTCAAATACTATGTTTTTAACATCATCACAAAACATTTCCCCAGGAAACGTTTCCCTTTACTTTTTATGGTCATTATTTTACTGACGTTAATAATACACCAAAGAATATTTACTGAAATTAGTTTTAAATAAAATTACCGAATCCACAACGAGCTATATTATTAGGAGTGCCATAGATTTGATTTTTAACAAGGAATGATAAATAACTGTGGAATTCTTGTTTGTTTGTACTGTGGAATTCTTGAATTTATTTGGCCAGAGCCTGAAGAATAGCATTCACTTCTTCTGCCACTGCAGTAAGGGCAAACTCGAACTGAGCCTAAAAATAAAGGAATATATTAAGGATAAATAATGATGGTTCAAGGTAAATTGGAACACCGTATATAAAAATGAGGAAATACTTAACTGACGTTTCGGACG
>JAUUIK010100400.1:1532-16920 GCA_032270385.1 Urticina crassicornis | reverse complement strand
AAAGAATACAGTAATTGTTTTTAACCAGGCAATTATTTCTTCAATTTTCAAATCAAGTAACGCTGTTCTTCATTCCAAGTCTTCGACGTAGTTTTTACAGAAAGGAGCGTAATTTTAGAAATTATTTTTTTATATTTTGAAACTGTCCTGATATTAACTACACTAGCGCGAGGAATATAAGGTTTACGTTACTGGAATTTAAGACCAAGTAATCGATCATGTTTGCTCTCCTTACAATGTGAATAATCTGGCTGAGAACTGAACCCATCCCTCCGTGGCTCCCTCTGATATCATTTTTTCTACTGCTTTTCACTTTGCGCTTATGACTGTATGGCGCTGTTGTGCATGTTCTATAATTCACGCTAAATTCTTGTTCATCGATTGGCTTATTAAAACGTGTGGGAAGCAAAGTGAATTAAACTTCTACGTAGATGTTGGTTTCTGTAATTGATTGTTGTGTCGGTGATTAATATTTTTTGAACACTAAACACGCATGCATATCAAGATATTCCCTTTAAAAAAGAAAGATAAAGAATAGAAGAACAAACGGTGAAGAAAGATAAAGGACTGATGAAAAATAATGGGATTAAAAATGGATGAAAAAAGGGATTTAAAAAAGAGAAATAGAGAAGTAGAGTGATGAGATTTGGAGAAAAAAATACCTATTTAATTTAACCTCATATTTTAGGGTTGTTTACAAATAATGTTTATTAACATATTATTTAAAGTACAAAAAGTCTGCCAACTGAAGGAGAATGTTCTTTATAAGTCAAAGCTTAAAGGCAGAATATCTTCTAGAGCTTGTATGTTTTCAAAACAACTCAGAGTAATGCAATTCAGTTCGCCGGACTTGGTCTTAGAAATTAATTTCCTTGAGGTATTACCTATTATCAATTATTTAATACGAGAAAAACAATTAACAGGTGTATATGGTCAGTGCTATTAATACTATAGCCTTCGTATGATGAAGAGATGATTCCGTCGACTTGTTTTCTTTTTATCTTATCTAATCAGGGAACACGATCATTCTGTTTAGAACAATGTTCGATTTTTGAAGTTGATTAATGCGTTTGTAAAGAGAATAGCATAACCGCATCTACGGCTAGTAGACTCTTGATGTGTTTTGGGGCGTATGGGCTGGTCTCCATGCGGAGTTTTGCCGCAAGAGTGATTCACGATCTATCGAATCCTGACAGGCTAATGATTGTACAGGTCAACCGACCTGGAAGCAGACACAGCATGCAGTAGTCACATCTCTGTCCTGAGGCTCACTGTTCTGACTCTTCCTTCGTTTGATTAAAGTTCGTCTATTTAGGGCATGAATCAACACAGACCAAAAGGTAAGATGCGCGTTCCTTTGCTAGTAATCAACTAGTCAATTTTATAGAGTTGCGTATAGAATGACTCAACAAGCCACAGTTTTATTGTTGAACTGAAATTGCAGATAAAAGTTTTTCCTACCAGATGGCAACTCTCTAGATCTTGATCTCTTCGAAGCGATATCTTTAAAGCCTGATTGAATGGTAACTTTATGGCGACTCATGCACTCACAAGCGTAATAAAACCACATGCACTGAATGAAAATTTGCTAAATATAAAAACAGGCTTGACACAAGATCAAGCCGGAGGAAGGGAACTGAAAGTTTTGATTGCGTTTTTTGCTTGCGTCATGCTTGTGGTGGTCGGTCGAGTCTGTTTTTACGCTGTGAATCAGGGCTTCTTATGCTTGCACTTCTACTCGAGCCTCGCTATAGAAAACGAATTCATTGTTGCGTGAACAGAACCAAGTAATCATACGACGAAAAGGTGAAGAACGTGAGCATGTTGTCTAAACAGGTGTATGAATCTCGTTGAGATACTTTGATCAGTGTCATAATATATAATTAACCTGTCTCTTTTGATTTCCGCTGTTACCCATTCTCCATCGTTCAACCAGTCTATCATCCAAAATCTCCAGTCTCGTGAGATTGTTGCTTGAACTCGTGAGAGCAGTTCACTACAGAAAATATATACTTCTTTGAGTAAATACAAGCTCAAAAGAATTCCAAAACCAAATTGATCGAGATTTCAACTGCGACCAATTTTCTTTTTCTCTCTCTCTCTCTTTTTTGTCGGCTTTGAATTAATTTCGTGACCGCTAAAAGCTTTCAAACATTTCATGCAGACAATAACCTGCGCCATACCTCGCCATAACAACGTCAATCCGCTTCCAATTTGTGGCTCATTTGACGCAAGAATTGTCGACTGGATCGGAGCTTCTCTTCCAACTTAACCGAGCATTTGACTTTTATTCATTTTGACCTAAGAAAACTGATAGAAAAGGTAAGTTTCGATATGATTCAAGCAACAATTAAAGATACTTGCATTGAACACTGTTCTTGATATCGCCGGATGTTTCTTATATTGTCTGCGGAATTATTTGTCCTATAACACATTACTAACCCATATTAACTGGCATCCACATGAATTTATTACTACAGCTATCAATCGCGACATATGTTATCTATTATTTTGTATATCAAACATCTATAGTATGTAATCAGTTTTATTATGACATCCTCGTTGAATTTTGTCATATTTATAAATAAGGTTCATCTTTGGTTAGATTGGTTATGAGAGTTCTTAAAACGAAATTCCTGTGGATCGACCGGCCACACCGACCGGCCACACCTTGACTGACTGAAACTAAGCCAGTCTGCTCATCTGAAAATATGTTTACTTTCAGTTTGCTTGCTTGATGTGACGTATTACGGTGCGATTTGATGCGATGCGCTATCGTGCGCGTTTATATGACACTAAAATTCAACCGTCTGACTTTGTCCCAAAACGAATTAGACTTATATAAATATGATTTGGCGAAAATTATAGCGATACGAGGTAATTCCTGAACATGTTTGGATGAAATATGGTGTGATTCAAAATGATATTTTTCATACCACGTGATATGATAGGATGTCTAGCTCAAGATGAGGATTTGATTTTCACAGCGAGTTTTTAATTCAAGATGCTAAAAAGTTCTGGTTGTTAAGTTGGCAGCGGCAGCTTGAATTAATATAAGACCAATAGGAAACGACGCACCAAACACGACACATGCCATACAATATAATGTGCGATGCTATCGTAAACGCAATGTCAAGACCCATAACTAATTTACCTTGACTTTAACGACACTGATGCGATAATATCGCTAAAATTAGCGGCGAAAAGCGGCGTGAACTGCAAAAAAAAACTTTTTACCTACATTTACGCTTTTAAAAAGACTGTACAATTTTCGGAGCCGTATTTTAACTGGCTTTGCTAAATGGACAGGTAATAGTTAACCTTACGTGTGTTTAATGTCCAACCTACAGGATAAGAATGATTATTTGGCAACAAATCGAAGGAAATATATATCTGTTAACAAAAAAGCGCCATTTTAAGACTCGGCAGTTGCAGCCAGACCGAGTAATTATCAACATGTATCAATTGTAAGCTAAATAATTGTTGTACAAATTTAAAGCAAAGCTGTCCAGAACTCACAACAATTACTTCACACACCTTAAAATGTATTTCAAGTGAATTATAGCCACGTGTTTGATGAGACCATATAACGCCAAAGCAAAAAACACGTACAGACGAATAAGTCAATCTTTCCTTTTATAAACCGAAGTTGCTTAAAAACTTAATATTTGTGGTTTATATAGTCTAACAACAAGTAAAGACATTCATAGCTGATTAAATTAGATTTTCATAAATCCTGAGTCTATCTTATATTCCTCATACATCTCTCTTACAAAACGGCCTATAGAAACCACTAATACATAGCTTGGGCTACCTGTGATATTGTATGTTTCTGGCGGCCTTTAGTCACGTGTTGGTGTTACTCTCATCTCATTTCACGCCATAACAGCCCAGTCAAACATACTTCGAACTTTGAAGCTAGTTCAGATATTAAATTTGCCGAGGAACCACGACCTGCATGAATCCAAGCACGCGACACTAGTACTATGTTCAACTTCTTTTCTTTTTATCATCATTAACTTTACACACGAAAACGACTTGAACTATTGACATACATTATAAAGTTCTTATCAGATCTTAACGTCTTAAATGCTTGGATCGGAGTTGAAAAATAACTATGCAGTTGATGGTCTGTCGGTAATATGTGTTTTGGTGCCGGTTTGGGGCAGAAGGCGTGGTGACCTCATTCTAGCAACTGTCTATATAATGCTTTTTCCGCTCAATCTCCAACCAACACGAGACTAATCAATACAGAAACAGCTTGATAGAGTTAATATCCAAACATTGAAACTCTAGATGGACGCGAAAACTGAACAAGGAAGTTTACTACTGAAGGAAGCTTGAGGTTTAAGAACGACAAATGACTTGCATGAGGTCCTTCAATAACAGGATGAGGTTTCATATGAAGTGTTTCATTCTTTGTAAAATTAGCTTAATTATACATCAGTTGTATCTATGAGCGGAAACTGAGACAATCAACCAAGACGTAGCCCGCTGCAGGGAAATAAAGCACGGGAAACCACGACAAAGATATACTGACTGTCGGCAAATCAAACGGGAAACTGTGGAAGGTGTTCATAACGGTTCTCATGACCAGCTCAGCTTTCAAATCCTGATTAAATTTGCTTTGTATTTTGCTTTTGGAAGTTTGCGGGTTTTTTTAAAGTTCATGCAAGTTTACCATCCGGAAACTGGATAATCGATGCTCAGCTCAATTACGTTTTGTTCTATTTGACAAACTGTCCGTCAATTAGTAACAAATTCCTAGTAGTTTCCTTTTCAAACCTTTTATTTAGCTCTCTACAAACCGCCACAAAACGTCTACAACGTGTACCGAGACTATGTTCATAGGGGATGAACATTTCTTGGTGTTTTTTGGACGTGGTTTAACCTTATGTCTACAGTTTGCAAAAAAGTACATCCAGGATACGGTGAATTAACTTTGAAATTTAGTGACAATTCATGGAATGTTTCCATCCCATTAAAGAAGTAGTTTGGTAGCCCCTCTAGTGTTTAGGTGTAAATCTTCAGTTTTAATTTATGGCGAGCATGACTCAACAATTCAATTTATCTTTAAGTACCGAGAAAAAAGAAAATGCATGCATGCACATTGTACAAAGCATTCAAGTACATGAGTACAAATTTTCTTTGCAAGCATCTTAGCACACGAATTAAAACAACGCGAGCTTTTGAATATTGAGGCTGCTAACATTGTTTAGCTTCACTGCTATCCTATGAACGTCTGTGAACAAGATATGGCTTTCCTTCACACAGGATTCTGATATATTTGTAAAATGTAACGGTTTCCGTCTGTCTTTTGCCAATATTTATTAAAGCTTTCTTTAATGAGCACGATTAAATCTAACTTTTGTGTCCTCATTTCACTCTGTTTCTGCTTGAGAAAGTTTTGACTTCCATGAGGCAATAAGAATCCCAAAACTGCTACAATGTTAGGTCTACATCGATTCTATCTGCCAATTGTGCCTTTTGTTAAGAATATCTTAAGACTTCCTTTTTCATAGATCAATACAGAACTATTTTTGAACTCCAAATTGCCATAGAAAATATTTGTGCTCAGTGTAATCATTTTGTCCTGTTTTTAAACCGTAAAGCATTTGGAATTACGACGTATACAAATAAAGTGCGTATGTTATACTTACAAAATACTCCGAACTTTAAAGGTCAGTTAAAAAAGCTAGTCGTGAATGTTAATCGTGTTTGAAAATAGTTCTGCTGTGTTGAGACTACTTTGTAATATCGATGAAAATAGTTGGCCGGAAGGTAGTACACAAACGTCATGGAATTGTCAAATGGCTGAACAAGTCGTTTTTGATATTCTTGAAGTATTTACATTCCTATATTATGAGCGTCGTTTTTAACAATGTTCTGTAGGATTCCTTGTGAACTACGTTTAAACCTACCCCTTTTGAGATCGTTTAGAGCTTTTTGTTTGAGCACAAAAAATAAAATGCGTGATGTGAATAGTAGCATTAAAACTTCGAACAAAGGCTGCTAATCTCGAAGAAGAGAGTTTGAAATGGCGGCAGTCTTTGACAGAGCTGAGGGATATTGCCTATTGTAATGGTGCTTGACTTCACTACGCATTAAGCAATAACCTATGGGTTTAAATCATCCTTTTAACCTCAAGGCTGTTTATTTCTTTTTAATAAGCCTTAAATCATGGCGAAGAAATTATAGGAAGTCTTTAGAAGTGATTTTTTGATCAACAACGTGTCGCGTACGAGGACACAAGAATCACACAATTAGAACAAGATGAATGATTACCGGAAGCAATATTGATTATCAAGAATCTAAATGCTTTGATTATTATTCTCTTGCATAACTTACATACAATATTATGATTTAGATGTTATTCTTAGATCTTTTATATATCTGCCTGAAGGTATATACTAACTACAAGCTCCACCAGGAAATTCATAAACATTCAGGATTTCATTCGTTCATTCAAAAGGTATGTCTTTTTTTTCTCTCTCTTGCCGATCTAAGTTCAAGTGGTAAACTTAAAATTTGTCTTTTACAATTTAAATTGCAACAGATTCTATATTGTCATCTTTGTCAAGCATTTCAAAAACTGCATTGTAAAAATTTCTAAATGAGTTGGTAAACCAAAAGCCTGATTTTTCTGTTAAAGGTATTTCACATTTCTGGTCTTCCGAACAGCCAATCTTATGCGTTCCTAATCTTTCGAATTCTCTGCTCCTTTCGTTTCTCTTCACGTTGAATTTGAAACTGTCTAACCCTTCGACTGGAGATATCGGAATTTGTGATCTCGGAAGTCGACAACGAGTTAAACGTCGGAAGTAATCCCAGAAATTTAGAATCTAACAAGATCATCTCACCAGACCTTTTGTGGCTTCGTAACCTCTGGATGATAAATACTCTAACGCTAGCCATCGCTCTAAAGTGAGTTCTTTTTTACACCACAACCTTGACATGAGCAAAACAAACGCATGTCCTGACCCTTTGTACAAGTATCGAATAGTTTGTTTGCTTGGCTAGATCGTGCTAGTCACCTCGAACTAAAAGCAAGCAGCCGAAAAAACAAACAATTACCCTCGACAAGTGTCATTCAATCACCGAATTACAAACACAGCTATGGGACTCTCAGCTATGCTCTCAGCGAGAGTCGATGAAACGCCGAGCGCAGGGGGCATACCCAGGTATCCAACCTTTTTAGAGGTATAGGTTTGATTAGTATCAGTACTAAAGAACAGGAAAATACCACAATGACAGGAAGAACGACTAAGCTCCTTATGTATCTTGTGGAAAATGTCCAGAATGATCATTATGCTAATCTGTCGGCAAGAAAACAAATGCAGTTGTCTGAGTCTTTCTTTTCAGTAGAATGGAGTCCGGAAGTAGCGCTGAGTGCTCTCGTCTACGCCAACCAATATGTCTTTTACATAAACACTCATTTCAATTTAAGCTTCTTAGGTTTCGCTCTGAAGAGCGCTAGTAGCTACACAACTCTAAACTCTTTTCCCACTTCAAACTGTTGAAGCATCTCGGTTGTGTGTTTTAAATTTAGAAAATTGTGGAGTTGAATTACTTTCGAATCACCGTCATCAATTAGTGCGTGTGACGGTGAGTATTCGAAAACTTTTAGGGTTATTTATGCGTGCGTGTGTGTGTGTGTGTGATGGATGTTAAACTTGTCCATTACTTCACGCTCATGTGTCTGTGTACCACAGTGTATGTGTAGAAGCGTTAACATGCACCGTGAGTTGTATGTGTCCACCAGCGTATAGGCGGGTTTCTGACGTCACAATCATTTCACAAATAATGCTAAGAGAATAATGAACCAAGGGATGAGGGGGCGGTGAGAAGCCGATCGATGTTTTCTTCACTCGAAATCTTTGTGTCCACAATTACACTACGCAGCCAGTGCAACAAGTGTGGCCAAGTGAAATCCAAGCTCTTCCCGTCAAACACAGTCCCGTATCGTCTCCAGTTCGTAGATCGACCTTCGGGTTTATCGGTGCTCAGTGTCTAAATATACTGTACAATGTCTCAATGATTTGAGGTTGCCGGAAACATTCCTCCATTTCCTGCGTGTGTTGGCACCATTTCGGGAACACGGAACTCTTGATTTCCATTGCGAATCGAAACTGGACTATCGTAAAAAGGTTGTTGATCTGTCTCGTTTGCCTGGTAACGGGTCCCTAGGTAAGAAGGGAGGGTTCCAGTAACACGATGCTCCTTTGCACTGGTGCTAAATATAAACTGTATTTTGATTAACGTAACGTTAATTGATGAAAGCTTTATTCGTAAACAGTGGTTTGCTCAATATTCTCTTTTCATTGCTTTCTAGCGCAGCAGTCGCCAATTCGCCACAGCTTTGGGACAGATGAAGCCATTTAAGGATTGTACTGGAGGCTTGGATATTGTTATTGAGGATTTGATATTTTACTAGGAATACTTAGAGCAGGATCAAATGTTACATGGCGTTGGAGGCTAGAGTGACATTACACGAGAATCCGTTTGGAAATCTTGTCGTGTGGGAGAAAAAGAGCCCGACTTCGATATCAAAGCATCGAAGTCGGTCGTCTGAAACACTGAAAACTATTGATACGATTGTCATCAAAGGCGATAATGGCAAGGACGAGTATCATACGGACTATTGCGTACTCGCAGCCGCTACGAAAGAACCAAGTTCACAACACAGTCGAATAAAACCTGTGCTGGTTAGTGACCGTGACAGTCGAACAAATTTATCAACTGCGAGTTATAATACATTTGCAAAAACACACACGAGTGGTCCTGTTTACATTCAACAAAGTCCCACAGTAACTCCGAAACCTCGGTCCCAAGGACCGACCAGAGTTGGATCAAATTCCCCTGCAGTCAATAACAAATACAACGACGATGAAATCAAACTTTTCTGCTGCCATCGAAGTGTGGACTCTATTATTGATTACGCAACGTGCATGTGTTGTGTTAAAGGAGCAATTTATCACTGCACTAAGGACACGTATGACGAGGGCAATCTTGCCGTGGATCCTTGCACATGTGAGCAGGATCCCACATCCCGGACTTGTATCTCGAGATGGGCGTGCATGACCCTGTGCTCGTTCTTCCTACCATGTGTGTTATGTTATTTGCCGGCGAAAGGTTGCGTCCAGGTTTGTACTTGCTATAAGATACATAGAACTGCTAGTGCTAGAAGACAAAGGGGTCGTATTAAAGGCCCTCACTGATTGGGAACACCATCGCTTGGTAGTAATGAAATTAAATTATATTAACGAGGTTCATATTGATGCCTTATACTTTAGAAAATTTTACAATCAAATACACTCTTTATTTATGGTATTCATTGTAAATATTAAATTTGTTGAAAGATGTCCGTGGACATTGGTTGTTCTTATTGCGGGATTTTCGTAGTTTTATTCGAAATTCGGCTCAGGTTTTTGTTTGTGGATATGTAAATTGTTAATGAAGGCTGTCGAGTCCTTGCATGCGCTCTCATAAGCGCTGCATGTTTTAGGAAGTTTTAGTCCTCTAATCCCCAAACGTATAGCGGCATGTGTCTTTTCGAGCGGAAATGCCGTTCGATCACACAACCGCTTGAGTTCCATCGAGTACTTTCTATATTCAAACATCTTTTTTTAAATATTTATTTATTTCACTTGGCATTCGACTCTAGTTACGGAACCGTGTTCACCGTTTGGATGAAAACAAACATTGTCTCGGTGCTGTCTATTAATATTCCCAATCGATCGATATCAAGAAATAAACAATGTTAGTACGGTTACAACATAATGCCAGAGGAAGGATGTAAACGGGTCGATTGGTCTGGCCTAGAGTTAGCTAAATGATTGTGTGATGTAGAATGCGTAATGCTCTACTAAACGCCATTAAGTGTCTCCGTGTTTACTAATGTATAATTTTATAGACGTTAATAATAAATTATTCATTTAGATATATATGCACTAAAAACTATTTTTTTGCATGCTAATAATCGTCTTTTAAGAGATATCACGATTTAGACGAATTTCGTCATTATAACTTAGTAATTATTAATTAGAGGATGACAGTTCATAGCGATTTCCGATTACCTATTTCCCTGAAGTTTTTAATCACAAAAACAAAAAACATTGGTGTCCTTGGGTTTTTCCTAAACAGTCAGTTTTTTTCCTAAACAGTTTTCAAATGAAGATAAAGAAATATTGGGTTCCAATGAGATTAAGTTTTAAGTTAATGACAGAGTAGGATTGAACGTTACCAAGCTTTTGACAAGACCTTAAACATATACAAGTCATTCAGTTTGTAGGTGATTTCCTTGGTATTCAAAATATGTTGGTATATACCTTTCAGATACAAACACTTGAAGGAAGTTTGAGGGGAGCCAAAAAGATTAACTTTTAAACCTTAGTGGTTGAATTATAATGTGGATAGTTGCATCAAGTCACCAACACTATTTAGTCTCAGATTTTATTCTCTTTTTAAAATATGCATGTTGTGTTGTTGTGAATTTTGAGTTGCAGGTATTGTTGCTATTTTTAGAGTTCTATTTTGTTGCGTCAAGTTAGACCGAGTGTTATACCTGCTTGCATTCACTTGCCTCGTTTACCCGCTCACTACTCTTCCACCTGTTCTGCCTTCCTTAAGATATTCATATACCGGTCTAACAAACATCCCACTTAAAACTCCCACACAACATCACCTTAACCTTCTTCCAATGATCAAACCATGTGTGAGCTCCATTTATTCATATGTCTATGCATCTTTAACTTGAAAAATGATACCTAGATTTTTATGCACATGGAAAGTTTTAGGGAATTTTGTAGAAGTTAAATTTATCAACGTGGCCTTGTTTTTGCTCTTATTCTACGGCTGGAAAATATTTACGATAAAAAAAAAAATTTCTGAAGTCATTGTTTCCACACTAGAGGTATGTGTAGCGGCTTTGCCGATCTCCGATCACCTGTTACCTTTTGGTCAGTATTTCGTCTTTTCATGCTATTCCCCCAACTCACTCATCCATTTGTCCATCCATTCATGTCAAACCTTTCATCTATTCCTTCTCCCATCTACAGCAATTACTAGGCCAATCTCTCTTCCATTCATATATATTTGTAGAACCAAGTGGCCGTCCTATTCCCCTAACCCACTAATCCATTTATCCATCCATCCATCCTTGTCAAACCTTTCATCCATTTCTTCCTTTCATCTACAACAATTACACACCTCCCTTCCATTTATCTATTTGCAGCACCAATGGTCCATCCTACCGAACCCTACTATATCCAACCAACAAACGCCGAGCATCTCAGTTTTAATCCATCCGCACTTCGTTTTCCGTAGTCAAACGATATACCAGTTAAAACTCCTAGTTTTGAACTGGCATGTATCTTAGATTAATACTTCGTCAATATTATTACAATTGTGGATCGCTAGCTTTCAGTCGTCTAAGTCCGTTCAAGTAATTTGGAACGAGTCTGTAAATCATGGACATCCGGTATGAGCGCCATGTCTCTCATCTCCTTACGCGTGATCATCCCTCTGGAACAATTACACGTTATCAAACGACAAACGAAATTTGTTTCAGATGCTGATCGTCAAAGTGTTTGAAATTCTTCAAATGATTTGTCGATCGATAGAAATTGCCTCTAGCGCTAGTTGTCTTAGTACGAGCTGCCAGAGCTTGATATTTTTCTGGTGTGTAACTGCGCAAGGATTAGTCGTGAAAAAGACATATGTAAAGTGCTTAAAAAGGCTTTTAAACCAAGCATGACAGATCAGCTATCCGGGTCAAGTGAAATTCGACTACTCTTAAAATGAAAGACTGTAAGATTGACCCTCTCGGCTAGCGGTGCACTCTTACGACCATCGATCAAAAACGACAACGATTGGTTAAAGTTATAGGCATACAGCAATTCAATATGAAGCGGTTCCCGACCTTTGGTCTTGTACTTCCTCAGATACAATTTCCCTGCTATGAAATGTGATTAAAACGTGATAACAACACGTCTGCTCTTGCATGTTATTCTTTTAATATTCTATCCTTTCTTTGGATGATTTCTGCAGCATTGCGCAATGCTGCGAAGTAATACGAGCAGGACGTTGGGTAGGAACTCGAAGAAAAACTCGAACTTGAAAAGCGAGAAACATTTTTGCACAAAATGAAGTGCTCACTTGGTGTCCTTGAGGGAAAACTTGTATCGAAGAGCCATCGGAATATTTTGCATTTTTTGGCGCTACTTTAGATGTTTAAGATATTTGCTGATCCTTACAGCTTTGTTGTGTTGTAGTCTTATACATTTGTTCAGTTTATAGAAGGACGGGACGCATTTTTTTCGGACAGGACATCAAGGAGTGTTATAAGTCTTCTTTCTTTCTTTTCCTCCCATTTCTTATATCTATTCTATATTCTATTTTTGCTTTCTCTCTTTTGCAATCTTCTCTTCTTCTTCTGTTCCATGTTGAGCTCGGTTGTTTTAACCTACGTACGCGTCATGCGTTCTGTTTGCAAAAATCAAAAACATGATTGCGCAGGTCCTTTTTTTTCACCACAAACTTAAAACCCCTGCAAATAAGTCGCGGTGCTTTTCAACCAAAACTACTGTTTGAAATTAAGCAGAAAAATAATTAAATAAAAATAGAAAGGTCAAAAAATATCTATGGAAGCACTTAATCCTGAGCTAGCTATGATTTAATTAGACCAGCTAAAGCACTTTCTTGACCATATTGGTATATGGTTTTAATCATTAGAGATAGGTTGGTAGATAAGCAGGCAAGGATAAGTTGAATCTAAGTGCCGAGGCCAGGGCAGTACTTATTGCGACCTAGTTGAAACCAGGGTTCACCTTATTTGAATCAGAATATTAGTAAAATATCAGTTTTGGAAATGAGAGACTGGTGAGAGGTACGTTTGATAGGTGTGATTGGAAGGGGAAATTAAAATAGCAATGAAAAATCGGTTTAGTGGTTTTTCTCCTGCGTCATTGCGACAGTTAGTCGTAGACGACGTCTGCCTTAAAGCAAAGATAAATATATACATCTTTACATAAAACCACCAAGACTGCATGACATGTTTTTTCGTTTTCTTGACAAATCAAACCCTGTTGTCGATGCGAAACTTGGCGGGAAACCTAGAAACTGTTCGCAGGTTTAGCTAAGACCACTCTAGTTGATGCTACCGGTTGGCACCCTTTACTAAGGTGGATGAAATTAATTGATTTGGGTACCCTGTGGTGTACGACACTCGGTCAATAAGTTGACTGACTAGTAAAAGTGACTTGGAATTTTAATCCCAGTGAGCATCTTTAATCCGACATTTTCAACTAATTGCTTTGGATTTTTCCAATTAACTCTGATTCAATAGAATATTTGATCGGCCAAAATAAGCGGTGGAAATACGTTAGCATGTCATTATAAACTGCACTGACATTACGATGACAATGGTTGAAACTGAACCCAATTATCAACTTGTAAGTTACCAATTATCGACATTAATCTTTCGTTTGTCCGGTGTCAGTTTACCGACGGGGGCTGGTTTTTGAGGCAAAATCCCTACAGAGTAGTTGCTCAGTTCTCTTTCCCTACCAATCCATTCTGAATTGTCCACGAGTTCAAATCCCTATTCATATCGCCATGTCTAGCTCACAGAGGTTTTCAAAACGATTTTTTTGCAGCTATCGCTTCTTTTAAAAAAAATATTATCAACTGTTTTTTGAGTGATGTGATGTCAAAAAAGGGCGAGGAGGGCAAAGGGCTGAAACAGGACGGCGTCCATCATCATGGTAAAAAGGTTATGCATACTGCTATATCCACACATGTACATTAAACGTATAAAGAACTTCCTTTCTCACGGTTCGATCGGCCCTTCTTTGATCCATGCACTTTTACTTATCATAAAATGACCTAATGCAGGAACGTCTATCTTAGACAAGCACTAAAACAAGAATTAATGTACATTTGAGTTGACACAGCAAACGGGTCATTTGTTTGTCTGTTTATACAATTAATGTCGACATTGAATTCACTGGGTTCTGTCATGACGCTCTGTACACTGCTTGAAACACACTGTTGACCACGTTTACAACACGATACCACGGTGAATAAGTTCAGTCATTCGTGACTTACTGTACAATACTAGCAACCAATTAAAACTCTACTATGTGTCAGTCTTATTTTGTCCTCTTCCTTTTTCAGTGTTTTTGGTTTGGTGGGAAGACATACGGTTTTGTTGACCAACTGTTGTTTTTCCTTATGATGAACTTGGCAGTCACGGCTGAATTCTTGAAGGAAATTTTAACCATTTCCTGTTATTCTACTTTTGTTTCTTCCTAATTACCCTTTGCAAGTCATTATAATAAATCACTGTATTTTAAAAACATCCGCTTTGCACGTGCACTATGAGCAAGAGCCCCTCTTCTACTTCAAGGGAGTGATATATATTCGATATGACGATCAGTGCTCCAGTACCACCCCAATTACTTTTTGTGTTTCGTTTTTCTTTGATAACCCACGAGGTCAAAAAAGTTGAGTGAGTTCTTATCGTTAATTTCTTTACATATGATGACGAGATAGCCACAGTTTTAGGTCATTCTAAAAGGTTACAATGCGCTACTCACTTTGACCATACATAAGCCGAGTTAAGATAACTGTGCTTTCTAATTAATCATCTGTGAACACAAAATACCGAATTCTGAATCATGAAATTAGGTCAATACCCAATTTGTGAACAGTTTACGATAGATTTGCGTGTTCAAACGTAACTAGCATAGCAAGAAAACCTGTTCTGAGTCAATCATGATTCTGAGTCTCTCACACTCGTAAAAGAGAGTTTTCCTGAAGAGCTCTCCTCGGCCTGCGTTTGTAATCCTCTTGCAATCTAACAATATATTTAAAAGAAAAGAACTGAATGTGGAATCGAATGCCTTTGAGGCCCACCCATCGTGTTCTCCAAATATCAAAGATGCAAGGAAAGATTCAACTCATGAATTAGGTCCGAGGTACTCGGGGTGCTCATGACAAAAGATCAGTACAATGGTATTTATTACTCGGGCTACCTGTTGTAGGCCCGAATTACGAATCACGAATTACGAATCAAAAGTCATTTCAAATAAAAACATGCTGTTGTTCTCAAAATATGATTATGGAGGAGGAAGTAACTGATATAGTGAAGGATGGCAATAGAGTGAGCTAGAAAGGCTGTGATAGATGGATAAAGGAAATCGATGGAGAGAAAAACAATGCATGAAGAACGAAAAAAATGAGTTTCCATATTCAACCTAAAATGAGTTGATGAAATAAAGGAGCTGTATTTTAAATCTCTTTTGTAAGGAAAGACATTTTAATCATATTATCAATGAAAACGAAATAAAAACAAGTCCATGCATAAACAGTGGATATACCCTGCGAG
>JAUUIK010100289.1:0-16957 GCA_032270385.1 Urticina crassicornis | reverse complement strand
GTCATTATTTTTCTAAAACAATGAAAGTATATATTAAATGCGATAATGGTCGAGCTCCTCGGCTCATTCAAAATAATTATTTTGAATAAGCCTCGGAGCTCGACCATTATCCTATACATATGTAGTCCCAAGTAGTGTTTGATTTTCTTCGTAACCAGGGAACATGTCAAAACTGACAAATCTATTGTTGTGTTGCTAAGGGAACGTCACTTAGTATGGCGTCAAATGTTTCAAAAGCTGTTTTCTTTGCAACAGTGAGATTGTAAATAAAATAAATAAATAGGAATTTACAGTGGTTCCACAGAGTGGCTCTTCTTCCACTGAATCCAATTGCAATTTAGAAATGTTGAATTTTACAGAGGGAGGAAAACCGGAGAACCCGGAGAAAAACTCTCGAAGCAAGGGAGAAAATCAACAACAAACTCAAACCGGGTCACAGTGGTGAGATTCGAGCGCTCTCACCGCTACGCCACCCATGCTTCCCATAATAACAAACCACTTAGATATCTTCGGACAATAAGTACGTCAACAGCTTTTAATAACAATGACTATTAGATTGGACAGTGGCCGGAATGGGAGTAAATGAGTTGGCTTGGTTGGTTAGTCAGACACTCGGAAAAATTAACCAGCTTCACTTATCCAGCTCCGTTCATTAAGAACAGTCTACAGTTAAGTGAAAAATCTTTTAGTATTCACGTTTAGCTGAGAGCATCTGTTTATAATATTTAAACATTTGCTGGTCAAGTAATTATTAAACGTCAGGTGAAATGCTTTGTTAACTGTGGCATGCAGCAATAACCTTTTGATATTCACCTTGTAACCAATATATCCATGACAGATGGTTAAAGCATTAATTTTGGATAGGCAATTAGTCTTTTACTTCAGAAGAATATGCGATATTTTCTCGTAACACATGACCCGGCGCTGTGTGGAAAACGTTCGTGCTTGCATGCGTTTATACTGGAATTTTTTTTGGTTTGTAAATAAATTATGCAACAATTAAGCAATTTGCAGGTTTCAACGGACGCCATCTTGGAAAGGTGGCCAGAGCCTTCCAGTCAAAGCGAGGACAAAATAAACTAATGATACACACTTGTCAATCATTATTGGCCATTTACAGCAACTGGTCACGGGGCATTTTTCTAAAAAAAAATTTGATCTTTAAATTCTTCCAAGAAATTGAAAGAACATCTTCGAAATTTACAAATAATGTTGGACGAATAGACCCCTAACCTCATGACGTTTCATAACTAAACTACCACAATCATTTTCAAAATCTCTTTTCATATTCAAATGTTAAAACTTCTTTGAGAATACTAAGACAATAGTGAAAATTAGCACAACAAACAATGCTACCGAAAGGAATTCTGGGAGTGTAGGTATAAAACGTCATCATGCATGAGGCCTATCCAGCGCTTGCGTCTGGCCATAAATTCTTTGAAAAAAAATTCCAAAATTTTTATTTCTTTACTTTGACAAGTTTACTTTCTCAAACTTGATAGAATTACTAATCTTCGTATGCTCTTTCAATTTTTAGAAATGATTCTACGGAAAAACGATTTTTAAGAGAAAATGACAAAGTCACGTGACAAAGACCTGTTGTTTTAAAATATATTTAAAATGGTCGATAATGGAACTCTGTCGTCGCTTTAATGCTTAGGCCTGGCTACCTTTCAAGATAGCGCGTGGAACTGTAAATTGGTCTGCAGTGATTCTGAAACTGAAAATATAGTTTCTTCGTTGAAGTTTTTTCTTTCTTGTGTATGAGCTTATTATCTTATGAGAAATCCATTATCTCAAGTGCGGTGATATTTGTAATATATATATGAAAATGCAATGAAAACCTACAGACAAAAGGACAAATTATGATTCTATGAAATATTACTATAGAAATGAAATTAAACTGTATACTTCAGTTTCGAGCTCTCTGTTGCTCAGTGTTGACTTCGATTGTGAGTAAAAAATATATATGTCATTTATCGGCAAGACCGAAGGCAACGTTTTTTCTGTTTTTCCTTGTTGGCAGTTCTGATGAGCCAAGAAGAGCTCGAGGCGGTCCGGACGAGAACAAAACTGGAGCGGTTACCAACCAATCAGTGCGCAATTTCATAGGAATCCGGACCGGGATAAATTAATCAGAAATATTAGCAAAACCCATTGTTTTCTAGAGTATTTGTATTGTTGATTTGCCATACATTCCTTGTCTTACCAGGGGCTACCACTTGCACTAAAGAATATATTCAACGCTACTGACGATAATAATAGGCAAAACAGAGCTCGAAATGGGTATAACGGAAAGTGTTGAGAATATTAAGTGTATATATATTTAAGAAGCTAAATATAACAGTGAATAATAATGTTTTAAAATTAACATAATACTACTACTCGAGAAACGTCAAATATCATGATATTTATGATAATGTTTGCCGTGATTGATGTGATTTACCATGCGATTAACGATGATTGGTCAACAGTTTTGTCCGGTGAATGTTGGATGAAATTTTGTCATCGGTCAAACATTGGAACAACATTGAGGAACAACTGTTGGTCAATGTCGTCCAACATTGTTGGGACTAAAAACTGGTTCTCTAAATAACACCAACAACTCGTTTTTTAACTCCAGAAAGAAATTATCCTACTGTTATTTAGATAACTAAATATATAAAACAAGTTGATATTTCGTTCAAAAGTTAGTACGATCGTACGGTGTCCAAACAACGATGTCTGGACATTTTCGTGACCGGAACACCAGGTACACCACGTTGTGGCTAGGGGTGAATTGACTCAAACCACAGGTAGCCCAAGCTCCGTTTATGTGGCTTTTATAAGGGTTTATATGGGGATTTTTCATGACAGCTTTTATGGTAAACATACTTGAATAAAAGAATTGAAACTTACCATGTGTCTTCCTTGGTGTATTGGCTATGTTTATACAGAATTGCAGCCGATTTTGGTGAGTTTTGACCTCGTAGTGTACACTCAATTCCCATACAAACTCTTATAAAAGCGACATCAACGGCTACCTGTGCTCAAACACATAACGTGTAAACCTCGACATATCTGTCTGTTAAGTAATTGACACCAAAAGTGGCACTACCAACTGAAGGGAGATTTTGTGGGCACATTTTACAGTTGTCAAAAGCGAATGAGTTCAAATTTGTTGCTCGCCAAAATCCAGCTTGAAGTGCAATTGCCTTAACACCATTTGGAATATCTGATGTCAGCTCAGCATTTAGAAGCATGTAGGAGTTATAAAGCCTAAAGCACTCATCGGTGCCAACTGTCTCATATTTTTCAGCACTGCCAACGGGACGACGGCCGTACGACTCGCAAAGCATTTGATAATCTTTGCACCAATTCAGTTGTTTGGATTTTCCATGAAATCTTGGAAGTCGAGCTTGGATAACGAGAAACTCGACGTTGTTGAAACGCGTTAGTCTTGTTTCTACAGTTTCAAAGTTGCTGCTCTGATCTCTAGTACAAACGGTATAAAGTTCCTTTCCTGGTACATCGATCGATACGGGAAATATGCCTTCATTTCGTGAACTGTTCAAGAATCTTGTACACTCGGTACATCGATGAAGAGCGAAGGAGTTGTCCGACGTGGCTTTCTCGAATCCTGCTTTTTTAGCGAGTTGACTAACTCTACTTCTCGCGGGACACTCGAGGGATGAGTCAAGTGGCATCACAGCGTCATATCTTGCCAAACAGAGCGCCTTTTCGTGATCGCTTTCGTATTCACCATGGTTACATCCCAACGGTCGTAACGCGTAGTTTTCACAAAGTTCCTGATAGTCTCGACACCAGTTCTCAAATTTCGATTTGCCGTCGAAAGGAAGTCGAACATGAATTACAAGGTACATTTCTTGATTATGTTTTACTTGTTTTGTGTTCAAGACTTCAAAATTACTGACAGGTGTATCCTTGAGACAAGCAAAGTGGAAGTATTCTGTAGCCGAAGCGCTGTTGTTGCTGTGCAGACAATCAAACGTTGTTCCACATGTCTTGTTTTCAAATAAGCCATTACAGAACGCAGTCGAACACCGTGAAAACGAAAAAGAGTTGGTGAGTGTTGCATCCCGAAATCCTGCGACTGTTGCTAATGTGGAAACATGGTTTTCACCAGTTGCGTTGATCAAGATGGAGTTGTACTCGTCCCGACATGTCAATCCTCCGTCGGCCTTATATGCATCTTCTATACGAACAACAGGCCTCTGGCCATAAGATTCGCAGACTCGTTGATATTCCAAGCACCAGTTATTTGCTTTGGATGCCATATTTGGTGGAAGCTTTGCTTTAAGAATCTTATAAGTAACACCGCCATAAGCTATATTTCTTGTTTCTTGGACTTCAAATGTAGTGTTTTCTTTGACGCATATGGCATAGGCTAGTCCTTGAGACGTGTTGCGAAGATTGCAGAAAGGGTTGGTGGCGTTGTCGCAATCTGGACCGTCCAACCTACTGGGACACTTTTTATCGCTACAGTCATCAAACGCTATTGTGTTTTTCGTATCAGCTAAAGAAAACCCCGCACCGTTTGCAATACCTTTTGCAAATTCTGTCGCCGAACAAGGTGGGTTTTCTTGAACTATCAGAGAGTTGTATCTTTCACATCTGCCAGGAAAGCCGTCTAGAGAAGAGCTACCAGATTGACAGCCAGTTGGTTTCATTCCATAGGACTCACACAGTCTTTGATAATCACGACACCATTCCTCGTGTCTTGATCTACTGTTCTTAGGTAGCCTTACCTCGATCGCTCGATATTCCCTTCCATTGTGAGACATCGTGTTTGTCTTTACAACTTCAAAGTTGTGCCGCTGACTGTTATCAACGCAGAGTGTATAAACCTCTCCAGCAATAATATTTTTGTTGATGCAATGTAAAGAATTGCTGCATTTTCCATGTGGTAACTCTTTTGTACAGCTGGAATTATCGCATTGATGAAAAACAAAAGTGTTTTCCAGAGCAGCAGCAGGAAATCCTGACTTACTGATAATTGCCGCAGCAGCATGTGTTGAATTACATCCTAGATGATCATTAAAAGGCATAAAAGAATCATAAACTGTACTGCACAAAGAACAGTTCACGTCGTTTGTTTTAGATGCTCCACAGCCTGTAGGACGTCCTCCATATTGGTCACACAATCTTTGGTAATCTCGGCACCAGCTGTCGCTTAGTGAGATACCATCTTGAGGAATGCGGGCTTTCAAAGCTGTGTAACGCAATCCATTATGGTCGAAGTGTCGACTGTCCATGACTTCAAAGTTGCTGTTTGACGGGTTTGTACATAAGGTGTATACTTCCAAATGCCTATCTGTCATACCAGCGCACGATAGAGAAGGTGAACAGCCAGTCGTAGGAATTAAAGAAGAACAGTATCCAGAATCGCAACGATGAAACGCAAAAGAGTTGTCGAGTGTAGCGTTATAGAATCCTGCAGCTCTTGCAACGACAGACACCATAACACGAGGGTCACAATCAAGATTGTTGCCAGGCAACATAACAGACCCAAACTGTGAAGCACAGCTTGAGTAGATGGAATTTCCAGAATCTTCTTTGCCGCAGCCGGTTGGTCTCTGACCGTATGAATTGCAGAGGTTTTTGTAATCGAGACACCAAGTAGAACCACGTGACGACCTACTCGTGGGAAGCCTGGCCTTGATAACCAAATATGGAATCCCTCGGTGCACAGTATCTTTAGCTTGCAGTACTTTGAAATTAGTTTCGTACAGTTTTCGACATACTGTGAACACTTCGCGGTTAAGAAGGCTTGAGTTGAGGCAATGCAAAGATTCGTGGCATCCTGAAGTTAATAAATCACGATTGCAGGCTGCTTCAGAGCAGTTATGAAACACAAAGGAATTCTCTTCGGTTGCTTCGGTGAATCCCGCCATAGTGGCAATTCCTTTGACGTTTACAGTTGATGTACATACGAAATAATTGTTTCCAGGCATATTGCTGTGGTACTTTGACGCACAACGGCCGTAATCGGGATGGTTTATGTTACTACCTCCACATCCTGTTGGTCTCGCATTATAAGACTCGCAGAGCACCTGGTAATCCTTGCACCAATTCTCATGCATTGACTTTCCATGTTTTGGAAGTCTTGCCTTGATCGCTATGTAGTTGATACTAGAGACGGTAACAGGTTGCGCTTGTACAACTTCAAAGTTTGTATCGCTTTTAGTACATGCTGTGTAAACCTCTCGATTAGGTACTCTTCTGCTGATACAATGGAGGGCGTTATCACAACCTGAGTCGTTCAAGTAGTTCACACAAGCACTTTCGTTGCAACTTCGAAATGCAAAGGAGTTACTTGTCGTTGCGTGAATAAATCCAGCTGTAGTTGCGATATCTGCAACCATGGTGTTAAGAGGACATTCACTCGATTCCATCAATAGGGCATTGAATTCTTCTTGGCAGCGGTAGTATTGATGACCAGATGCGTACGATGGCGGGCAAGCCAACGGCCTTCTTCCATATGATTCACAAAGTGTTTTGTAATCTAGGCACCAATTTACTTGTTTTGACGTAGCATTGGTATCTCTGATCATTGCTTTTATAACAAGAAAATTTCGGCTCAAGTAAGTGACTTCTCGATGGTCTAATACTTTGAAATTTGTCAATGGCTCGACACAGATGGTGTGAGCATATCTCTTGGGTACCGTCTGATAAATACAGCTCAGGGAAGGACTACAAGTGGATTGTGGCAAGGTTTTTAGGCAATTTTGTTCAAGGCATTTGTCAAATGCAAAGGTGTTTGACGTAGACGATGTACCAGCAATGGACACCGCAACTGTTTGCGCATCGGTATAAGGGGGACTCCTAATGAACACTTTGCTGGACATAACAGATCGGTACTTGTCCCTACAATTGGTATTTGCTGAAATGGCGGTGTATCGCGAATCAGCTCCCGCAGGTCGCATTCCATATGAGTCACATAGCCTTTCATATTCACGACACCAGTTTTCGTATTTTGATTGCCCGTCAACTGGTAATCTAGCTTTAATGACCAAGTAATCTTCACTTGAATAGATTCTAGGTTTAGCAAAAATGATATCTAAGTTGGTGTCAGAGTTTACACAAACAGTGTAAACCAAACGGTCAGCGGCGTTCATTCCTGCAGAATAGAAAGACCGAGTATATCTCTGTCCGAATGTGTCTTGGCAGTCGCTCTGTTCACACGCGTGGAATGCGAATGAGTTATTTTCGTTGGCGTTTTCAAACCCTGCATCCCTAACGATTGCCATAACTCTTTCATTTTGATTGCAGGGTGAATCGTCATCAAAAAACATCAATGCATTGTATTTATCGCGACAGCGTGTATGTTGGCTGTCATGTCTGTACTTGTTACCACAAGCCAGTGGTCTCCTTCCATAGCTCTGACATAATTTCTGGTAGTCCCTGCACCAGTTCTCGTACCGAGATCTACCATCTAGTGGCACCTTTGCAGCAATCACCAAGTATTCGGTTTTATTGTAAGTTGTTGTTTTGTTGAAAAGCACTTCAAATCCACTGTCTGAATCTGCACAAAGAGTGTAGGCCTCTCTATTGCTTAAAGAACCACGTGATAAGCAATGCAATGACGTCTGACAACCAAGTGAACCAAGTGTCTTATAACAGTACGAAAGACAATACCGAAATGAAAAAGCCGCGCCGCTTTGAGTGGCGCCAAGTTCAGCCTTTTTCGCTGCCTCAAATACATATTGATAGTTAGTGGATGTCCATGCTTGGGATGAATCTGGATGATAAGCATTGTATGATAATCTACAATCAAGCATTTGTTCCGCAGATTCGTCCACAGCATAAGAAGCCAGGGGCCTTTTACCAAATGATTCACACATGCGCTGGTAATCCCGACACCAATTCTCGTGTTGTGACCTATAACTAGAAGGTACTTTGACTTTGACCGCCAAGTATTTCCAAGAACGATAAACTACAGACTTTGTTTTCAAAACTTGGAAGTTGCTATCTGAATGCACACAGAAGGCATAGACTTCTCTATTCAATACTTGCATATTTATGCTGAAAAGATGCTCGTTGATCCCCGAGACTGGAATGGTATCACTACAGGAGGCACATGTTCTCATCGCAAACACACTTTCAGTACTTACACCTGTATATCCTGCACTCCTAGCAATGTCTGCCAAGAGAGTAGCGTTTGGACCGCATCCAGTGTAGCCATCAGAAGGCATAACAGCATTATATTTAGTCCTACAAGATCGATGTTTAGACTCTAAGAGTTTATCAGTTCCACATGCAAGTGGCCTTCGTGCAAACATCGTACAAAGCTTCTCGTAGTCGCGACACCAATTCTCGAACCGAGATTTACCCGTCGACGGTATTGTTGCCTTGACAACGAGATAGCTGGTGTCTCCGCGAAGAAACGTTTTATGGTCAATGTAGTCGAAACCCGGTCTTCGCTCCACGCAAAGTGTGTGCTTTAGATAAGTTGAACCACTTTTCGAAGCGTAGTATAGCCCACTGCTTGTACCAGAGGATGGAAATATGTTTGGGCATTTAGCTTGATCATCGCACGTATGGAATCCAAAGGTGTCGGAAGTTGTAGCAGCTTTAAAAGCTTTGACTATGGCTTTTTGCATTTGTGAACTTGGATTGCAACTTAGATCGTTTTCCAAAGGCATGGATGAATTATAAATCGTCCTGCACTCGCTGTAACCACTTGTTGTCTTGAACGCTACGCCACACCCCGTTGGCTGCTGTCCAAATGTTGCGCACAAGCGTTCGTAGTCTCTACACCAGTTCTCGTGCTTGGATAACCCACTAATCGGGGTCCTCAACAAGAGGGCGGTGTAGGGAATTCCATTATGTTCAATCGATTTGGATTTGAGAACTTGAAAATTGCTATCAGAGTCTGTACAAAGTGCATAAATTTCTTTAATAGATTGACGTAATGGATAAACGGCTTCGTCTGATATTTCACTGAGGTGTCTAGAGCACGAACTACAATTGTGAAACATAACAGTGTTCAAAGTTGTCGCTCCTGAAAAACCAGCACCTTTTGCGATAGCAACTGCGTCGTTATTTGTATCACAGCCAACAGCATTTTCTTCAAAGATGGCAGAACCATATTCATCTCTGCATCGGTAGTAATCCCTTTTCTTCCAAGAGTCCACGCCACACGTAACAGGAATCATTACGAACGCCTCACAAAGACTCTGGTAGTCATGACACCAAGTTTCGTGTTTTGAGTTACCGTGATCTGGTACAGAGGCGTGAATGACCGTGTATTTGCGTCCTAGGTGTGAGTACGTTTTATCTTCAATCAGCCGAAAGTTGCTATCAGTACCCGTACATATTGTGTTTGTAGTTCTTTTAGTGTTAGCCGATGAATATGAAAGATAATATAGGTCATCGGACGAGGAAGAACTTAACGTTTTTGGACAAGATGTTGGGAGTGAGCATTTACCAAAGCCAAAACTTCTGCTTGTAGTCGTGTATGTGCGGATCCTGGATTGGGTAACAATGTTATTGATCTCTGTACTCGTACCCCAACTAATGAGCGGGCTTTCTTTGAGCATTACAGAACCGTAAAAGCTTCTACAGGCTGATTCTAGTTGAGAGTCGAGGTATTTCCCACTAATTCCTGTCGGTAACAGTCCATACGAATGGCATAGCTTTTGGTAATCGACGCACCAGCTATCGTTTTTTGAGACGTAATTAGCCGGGAACTCCGTCTTGATCACGAGAAGTTTAGTCCCCCGCGAAACATATTCTAGAGTATCGTGAACGATGAAGTTACTGTCTGGGTCCCGGCACACGGTGTACACTGTCCCACCAGCGATATTTCGGTTGAGGCAATACAATCCTCCTGTACATCCCGTAGAGGGCAGTGTTCGTGGGCAATCAGAACAATTATGAAAAGCAAACGAGTTTTGAATTGTGGCATCCGTAAAACCAGCTTGAACTGCTATACGAGACACGGTATCCCGAGGGTCGCAACCAAGATCATCACTAGTCATGACAGAATGGTACCGATCACGACACATTCGAAACCCAACGTCCTTTATCCGACTTTTTCCACATCCCGTCGGCCTCAGGCCATAGTTTTTGCATAACATCTGATACTCTTTACACCAATTTTTCTGTAACGACTTGCCATCTGCTGGAAGTTTTAATTTGAGGACGTGATATGTTTGTCCATTGTAAGTTGTCACAGTTTTGTTGATTATGCCACCAAACCCTGGTCTTGGCCCACGACATACCGTAAAAGTCTCCTTCTTTGGATGATTAGTCCTAAGACAATTCAATGACGTGGAACAAGATGTTGAAAGAGTGCTTGTGCAATACGATGCCGAACATCTGTCAAAGGCAAATGAGTACGAGGAAGATGCTTGAAGATAACCAGCATCTCTTGCCATATAAGACACTTCTGAAGACGAAGGACAAGACAAGTCATTATTGGGTGGACGGACGGATGAATAAGTAGTTTCGCAATCGATATTTTCAGATGTCGTTGAACTCGTTCCACAGCCAGTAGGCTTCAACGAATAAAGAGCACACAACTCTTTATACTCAGTACACCAGTTGTTGTACTTGGAACGACCGTCTACTGGAAGTCTGAGATGGAGAACTAGGAACGGCTCGTGCTGGAACGTAGTTCTGGTGGTACTCAAAATTGAAAAACCGCTCTCTGTCTCGGCACATAGCGTGTATGCAACGCTGTTTGTTAAGTTAGCATCCAAGCAAGGAACCTCGGCCACGTCAGAGCTGCATCCGGCCGAAAACTCTGTCGAGGTACACTCGTCGCACTCGTGGAACACAAATGTGTTTTTAGCATCTGCCTCTGAGAATCCTGCCATTTTAGCCACTGTTGCTGCTTTTTGATGAGGAGGGCAACCGAGTACATCACTTCTTGGGGTCATTGCACGGTACTCATCGCGACATTGAGTATTTTCTTCGTATCGATAATCCATACTGCACCCGACAGGCTGTTTGTTAAATGATTCACAAAGGCTTTGGTATTCTCTACACCAGTTTTTCTTGACCTGTCGAGGTACCTTAACTTGCAGTGCTAAGAATGGGATTGTTTCGTAAATGACCTCGCGTGCTTCAAGGACCTTGAATGCGCTCGTAGAAGCACCATCAGTACAAGCAGTGTATAATTCTCCACGGTATGAGTCATAAAGCCGATATAGATTATTGCTGATCGTGCTTGATACAGGTATATTTTTAGGGCAGGGATAGCTGTCCTCGGTCTGATATAGTACAAAGGTATGTGACGCAATTGCCCCTGAAAATCCAGATAACTTAGCTAGTCTATATAGTATGCTTGATGGCGTATTTGAAAATAACAGGTCGGTCTGGACTACGGCATGATAATTCTTGCCAGGCGTGCCGTAATTTAATGTGTACTCATAATATTTGCTAAACGCAACAGGACGCAGTCCGTACGATTCGCAAAGCCTTTGATAATCCCGACACCAGTTTTCATGATACGAAGCACGGCTAGAGAGAGCATCTACTTTTAAAAACTTGTAGGTCGTGTTGTCGTGGAAGAGATCTTTGTCTTCGTGGACAACGAAATTGCTGTCGCTTTTTTTCGAACAAACGGTGAATACGTTTCGATTCGCGTTGACTTTAAGACAAGGCAATGAATCTGGACAAGTATTTTGGTCTAGTTCTAGCTGGTACGGACAGACACCATCGCAGGAGCCAAAAGCGAACGAGTTATCCTTATTAGCCGTTGCATAGCCAGCTTGTCGAGCTACCAAAGCAACCGTCTCACTAGATTGACATCCAATAGGATCGCCTGAGATCATGAGAGCATTGAAGTCATCACGACACCTTGTGAGTTTCGTGTCGTTTCTATAAGAACGTCCACATCCTAACAACACAAAATATCGTCAGTTGTTAAATTTCAAAAACTCGATGTGAAAATTTTGTATTTCCTACTTTTTCACGACCCACAATGATTTTTGCTTTGGGTGGTAACATAAAAGTGAAAACTGAGGGTAGGTATTTAAATGCGCTTAAAATATTCCAATATAAATTATATAACCAATCAAAACTAAGTTAAAAGGAATCTGGAGAAGTTTTTCTATAAATTTATAAAATAATTTTTTTACGAACATCGTCCGTAAAGGTGCGGATACACGGTGCAATTTTCTCTGCAACTTTGTTTCGCAATGGCGTTACGACACAAGTTGAAGAAGTGTCTACACGGTGCGACGCTGAACCAATTTGCAGCAATCGTTGTCAAAAGTAGAAACGAATTCTACTTTTCGCAACAATTGCTGCAACTTGTCTCGCAACATTTTTACAAATTGCGCCGTAGGTTACACGCAGCAATGCTCCGTGCAACTTGTGCGCGCCAATACATTAAGGTATCTAACAAGGAAAACGATAAGTATGTTTTCCTGTAGAACATTTATTGTTCCTCAAAATAGGCGCCAAATTTAGCTTTGAAAGTGACCATAGACCCTATGCATAAGTGACATGTCAGTATTTTGCATCAATCAGAAGATTAGTGAATCCAATAATCTTACTACATGAAACACTATACCTAAATTAGTAGCTGAGCACAGTTTCGAAGTCTTGATAGAGTTATAAGTATTTTAAATGATCAAAACTATAAAAGCGAGGCAGGTCGGTCCTTGGCTGTATTTCCTCATACTAATAGAGATGTTGCTCGATCACGTGATGGCAGCCATGTTGGATGGCAGGAACAATAAGATATTTCTACATGAGAATGAATTCAATTCCTCAGGGGAAAGAGATTCTATTGTTCTGCCATCCAACATGGCTGGCAGAACCTCTATCCTTCTAATTTCTAATCGCTATAACTTTTCAGATTTTTATGCTACAGCACTGAAATTTCACTTGATTACTAGTCTTAGCATAATTTTTCAAACGATATCTATGATGTCTTCCATAACTGCGGGAATAAAGGCATACACGCATCAAGAGTTTCGCGCTACTGCTCTAAGCGCATGCTCAGGGATTAAAAAAGTGGGATAATATTTTGTAAAATATGCTATATTTTAATTGTATTTTTCTTGTCAAGCACAATTTCCATTGAATATTCAAGATCACGTACCGTTAAGTGAATTCTGGATCAAATATAACGAAAAATTGCATATTTTACAAAATATTATCCCACTTTTTAAGTCCCCTGAGCATGCGCTTAGAGCGGTAGCGCGGAACTCTTGATGCGTGCATTCCTCAGCCACGGCTTTTTGCAACGGGTCTATGCGTTACAATATCCCTAAACACTAACCTACAGGTCTTGCAGTGTAAGACTTGCAAAGCATTGTGTAGTCTTCACACCAACTACTGTTAAACGATCTTCCACTGGCAGCGATAGTTGCATTGATGACTAGGAACTCTGTATTATTATAAGTTGTTGTTGCTGTGCTCGTCACCTGGAATCCTCTACCTTCCTCTGTAAAAGCAAGTATTATTTGACCCCATCATTACATTATTCAAAACCCAAATTTGAACGTCAATCAAATAAAAGGGGCGCGTGTTTCGTTGTTCATTCAAGTACAAGCTCAAATTTTATTCACACTGTTTACAGAGCTAGAGTACACACACAAAGGGAAGCAGGGATGGCGTGCGCTGTTACGCGCCGCCCCTCACCGCTGTGGTCGTGGGTTCCATCCCCGGACCCGTCATCATATGGGAGTAGAGTTGGTGTTGGTCTCTCTCCCTTGGCTTCGAGGATTTTCCTCCCTCCACAAAAATCAACATTCATTTGATCTTAGCTTTGCTCCGTAATCAGACATGAGTCGTATGGTGGCAGCATAGTGCGCCTTTACATGCCTTCGATTCGACCACGTTGAGATGCGTCCTTCGTAATTCAGCATATGCTGCGAAGAAGGATGATTAGCCCTCAAAATTATTATTATTATTATTGTTATTAAAAAATGTTTCTTGGTCTTATTGTTTTGGGACCTGATAACATTTTTTCAATTAGGTGTATTGAAAAATTGATAAAACGTCCATTCCAAACCATAAACAATAAGACCAAGAAGCATCTTGTGGGTAGAAGATTTCATTGTCATTATGCAAATTAATCCTGCACGTTGGAATGTCCACCGTCAACCATGTAAAATTTGAAATTTTCCGACTCTTGAAATCTCAACACAAACGCTTTTTCTCAAATATGAAAGAACATATAACAACTTCTATTTGCTAGTATCTTGAACGTGTATAAAACATGCTGGAAATAGAGACAATTCATGGTATATTCTTTATGAACGTATTTCAAAACAAACAATCATCTTGTAAATGCAAATGAAGAGCTGTGTCCATTTTCCCAGAATCCTATCGGGTTGTGTCGTTTGTGGCTTATGCTTTCTTGGACAACCTTTCTTCAATTGGGTGTATATGTAGGTTAGTTTAGGTTGATAGTGCTTACCACAGTTTTTCCCCTCGAAGCCATTCTGACATGCGCAGAAGTAATCATTGTTACCATCAATGCACTGCCCGCCGTTCAAGCAAGGCTGACTGAAGCAGTCGTCAGTGCCTGAAATTAAATTGAGACAAAATGCATTATAGAGGATTGAGATACATCCTAAGCCTCACAATGACGCTATGAAACATTGGGTTCATTTAACACATCTTTTATTTTCATACACACAAGGGAGGCTTAGGATGTATCTGCATATGATTTGTACATTTATGCGAAGGGTCTTCGTGCTTCGAGGGTTTTTCTCCGGTTTTTTTCCCTCCTCCAAAATCAACATTTCTAAATTCCAATTCGATCATGGACTAGGGCCATAAGCTTATCAGCTCATACAGCTGTCACGTGCTACGCTCGTAAAACAAAGTTGATGTTTTTAAAGCGAGTAAACGTATAGAAACGTATAGAAGTTGCGTGAAGTCTCGATGCGTCGGATTTGACTCGTGTTACCTCTTTCGTTCAAAACTGGATATCACAATTGGATAACTCTTTAATGACTGCTGTTTTGCTATTTTCCTTAGTTTGTTGCATAAAATAGAGTAACTTATATATAATTACTTATGTCACATGTGTATCCCAGCGTTCCTTGTTGGCAGTCACACGTGTAGTTGCCAAGTCCATCGGTACAGGTCGCGTTATTTTTGCATGGTTGGTCGTCTGAACATATGGATATAACTGTTGAACGTATGTAGAAATCATAATTTTAGTCACATAAAATATCTAAGATATAACGCGCGGTCTGATTGGCTGAACGGTTGCAGCATGAGTGTCTGTATATCTGAGGACAGAGATATTGTGCGCGCTTACACATTTCATCGCTTCAAAATATTTTATAAAAGAAATGAAAAGCGGTCGCTTGCGAGTCTGCTATGCATCGTGTTCCTATTAAACTTCTGCTCTACAACTCCCAGCGTGTTTATATCACAGTATATAGAGCAGATTTCGTATGACTGTGAAAAGGTTACGGCCGTGCTGTGACCGTGACGGTGCCGTGTCCTAGCATTCTGATTGGATGAGAAGTGCTCGCGTGCCATATGATTGGTTGAGAGGATTTCCTCGATGCCGTAACCGTGCCATGTGCCGTCCGAAATCTAGACATACACGGCCGTATTATATTCCTTAATTAAATATATTATGAATTACTTAATAACTAAAAATACGAGTTTCAACTGGATATTGACATAGAGGAACAATAATACCTTCTTGACAATATCGTCCATAGTACGATGCCAAACATGAGCAGGTAAATCCGTTAATTCCATCGATACACGTCCCTCCTTCTCCACATAATCCCGACCAACAATCATCTATATCTGTAGTAAAACATACAGCATGCAGAGTACATTTGTATGAGTGGAAAAATTACGGCAAGCTAGTCCGCAGCCGAACCGTAATTTGCCTTAGTCGTAAAGCCATGTAACACCCTTTTTGAAAATGCATCAAAAACTAATCATTACTACGACTAGAAAGACCATGTTACAAAATGTAAGATTTGGAAAAATCGGAGTAATATCGAGGGCGTTATGAATTTTTAAATTTCGAAATTTTACAAAGAAAATGTATGTTGGTGGCCAACATTCAAAAATTTCTTACTTCATCAATATTAAACCGATTTTTCTCAAACTTTGGATTTTTACTAATCTTAACATTGTCTTTCCAGTCGTAGTATTCATTAGTTTTTGATTTTAATGAATCTTCAAAAGGGGTGTTACATGGCCATTTGCCTTAGTCGTAATTGTCAGTGGATGAGACGAATGAAAACCAGAGGAAGCCATTTCAATGTCGCAGCAAGCCGTCTCCGATGCGGTAAGTCAGTACCGTAAATTTCCTATCGAAATCCGTTCCTTTTTTTACGTTGAAGATTTTAAAATACATTATTTGGTACACTGGTGTAAGATTCAACAAGTAAATAAACGTAGAAAAGTACTCTTTTAATCCTCGCTCTTTGATCACTACATCAAATACATTCCAGTCGTTTCCCGTCCTCTCTCTGCGCATGTCTGTCACGCAATGTCACGTCATACGTCACAATGTAACGCCACTACAACTGGTATTAGTGATGGCGGCTATATAATTAAGTACAGAGAGATCCCTTCGATGAGAATGCTAGATCATTTTATTGTCATGATTTTATAAAATTATATCTAAGATATAACGCGCGCTCTGATTCGTCGAAAGCTTGCAACATGAGTGTCTATATCAGAGGACAGAGATTTTCTGTGCGCGCTTGCACGTTTCATCACTCCAACTTGTTTTATAAAAGCAATATAAAACGGTCGCTTGTGTCTATATACTGCATGTGATATAATCACTCTGAAAATTTTAGAGCACTCGAGAAGTCAGAGAAACACTTGGGCTCACCCCGTGTTCTTCTTAAGCTTCTCTCGTGCTCTTGAACTCCCATCGTGTTTATATCACGGTATACACCTAATTCAAAAAAGGTTGATGAAGAGGCAAACGGCGATTGGCGATCCGTGATTGGTGATTGCACGACCGAAAGGAACTGTGGTCGCACTATCACTGAGCGGG
>JAUUIK010100178.1:4653-15461 GCA_032270385.1 Urticina crassicornis | reverse complement strand
ATCCACGAAACGGAGTGAAACCGGAAAAACCTGTTTCGAAACTGGATACAAAAAGAGCATCCAAGCACGAAACAAATGACTAACATTTTATTCTAATTACTTACAAGATACATGTACTGGTCGTCATGGGGACACCAAGCAAAAATAGAACGCGCGGACATGGATGGTGGGAACAGAACGATTATAAAGGCTTTTCCTACTCCTCAACACTGGAGTAGTATTCATCCTTCTCCTAATGGTCTAGCGCTGGACTCAGAAATAAACCTGCTTTACTGGATTGACGAGTTCAAGGGAGTGCTTCAGTACGTTAACATGGCTCTTCCTCCGCCTTACCAGATACATGACTTAGTTTCAAATCATGAATATTTGATTAGCCCGTTTGGGTTGGTTCTCAACGAGGAACATATTTATTGGTCTGAGCAAGGATTTCGAGGGGGGATATTCCGTGTTAATAAACGTAATGGAAATGGGGTGACGAGAGTGGCGAGGACGTCTGCTTCTCCACGTGATGTACACGTGTATCATAACGCCACAGCTATACCAGGTAACGGTTAGATTTTGTCCCAGAATGGGAAAAAAAGAAAAAAAAATCCGATGGGACAGATATAGACAGATAAAGCAAGGAAAGATCGAAAGTAAAATAAAAAGGAGAGAAAGAAAGACTGAAAGAAAGGGATGGACTTAACAAATATACAAAATTAAAAGAAAGAAAACAAAAGGAAACAAAAGAAAATAGAAAATTAAAATAGCAATTAACGTTGAATTAAACATAGAATGGGAATGAATATGGAAGCTTAAGAAACTTCTCATATGGAGAAATTGAGGAAAGAAAAAGGAAACTATGAAATACCTTAGCTCATATCCACAATTAAAAGTTACTTGATTTCAATATTTTAATGATATTTCATTTTCAATAGATTCTCATCCTTGTACCATAAACAATGGATGGTGTACTCACTTATGCTTGGTTAACCCTGGTGGATACCAGTGTGCTTGTCCTACCATCCCTACCCCTGCCCGACCATGTTCTACCCTACCTAACCGTCCTAACGTCACATCTTCACCTTCTCCGCCTACCTCGACAACGACGACTGCGCAGACATCTCAGCAGCCATCGACGACTACAACACGACCCACCACAACAGAACAGACAGCACCGACAACAAAACAGGAAACCACAACAAAACATACAACAACTACAACAGCACCAACAACAGAACATACAACAACTACAACAGCACCAACAACAGAACATACGACAACTACAACAGCTACAACAACAGAACATACGACAACTTCATCAACGACAACAACAACACAGCAAAGTACCCAAGGTACAACTCAGAAACCACAGACAAGTTCTACACGACCCACTAAACTAAAAATAACTCCTACTCGAAATCCTTGTCTATCTAGCCCTTGCAATAACAAAGGAAAGTGTATAAGAACAAAAAGCAACCAAGATAGTTTCGTTTGTCAATGTAAGGAAGGATTTGCATCACAATTGTGTGATGTTTTTTATGGTACGTTTATAATAAACACCATAAATGCTCTGGAAAATAAATTCATAATTTGCTGTGTTTTTCTTATAATTGTTTTAACTTAACAATTCTGAGTGTTCGAGGGTAACGTGTAGCCTCTCCTGGGCTCTGATGTTAATAATATTTATACTATTTTATTTTAGGAAAAAACAAGGTGGAAATTACCTTCCAAATGAAACTGGAGGTAAGTTGCATGTTCATTTTCGGCAGAGATTTTGTTTGAATGAGCTGGAATTACAAGCAAACCTAGCCCTTTTCCATGGCATGGAAACTATTGCATAGCTTCAATCAAATCAGTTCCTAATTATAAATTATTCCAAGATAATTTCTAACTTTTAGACAAAATTTCTAACCGTGAGATTATAGAAAAAAAGACGACGACAATTCACAACTACAACCTTTTTCGTTTCCAAGAAATGTCCATCCCATTGAAGAGTTCTAGATTTTTATAGTGAAGAGCGCGGCTGCAAAAGCTTTGGCAAGTTGCTGTAACTTAAAGGAAGGTTCTACTTCTAGGTATCACGAACTAAGGCATTTAAGTTAAGGCGAGATTACATCAACCTGTATAAATACTGATGATGATTTATTTCTATTCTCGCGACGACTAGGATTGGAAAACACCTGTGTTCAAGGCAGGAATGGCTGAGATAATAAATAAATATTGTATCAAGAATGACTGTCAGACCAAAAACAAGTGAGTATTAATAATCAAAAAATAACAATAACATTGAAATGGCTTCCCATTGTTAGCGTGCGTTTTATCCAATCAGAACGCATAGTTTTGGTCCTAGCAAAGAAGCAAAGTACGGTACAGCAATAGATTTAACGGTTACGTTTGGACTTGCCGTAAATTTCCCCTTTCAGATAAAATCTGCGCGCGCATTACAAATAATTACAAAGTGTAGGCATTTGGAGTTAATCTTGATTATACGTACTGTAATTTCATCCAAAGGCGTCGACGACGGTCCAGCGGTCTCCTCCACTTCACACCAGATGACGTCGTGGTCGTTGGTGATCCAAAAGCGATCTCTAATGGTATCAAAGTCCAAGCTGTTGTCCTGCAACCTCAACAAGAAAACCAGTCAGGACCAAGGAAACCCATCTCGGGATCCCTGTTGTGTGTTGTTATGCGCGATACGAAGGAGTCTCGGTCGAGTGTCTTGAAGGGTTATAACATCATGGCGTTAAATGGTGATAAAGAGCCAACGTGTGTTGCGGCAACTACACCAGGCAAAAGCAAAGGAAGTCGTTCAGGAGATTCGTCCTCGTCTGGTATTACTGGGTCGGTGGTCGGGGGCATCGTTGGTGTGCTATGCCTTTTAGTTCTTGTCATAATAGTGTTTTATATCTACAGGTAAGTAAAACCACGTGACCATAACCACGTGACAATAACCACGTGACTATTCCTTTGAGAATTGTTTCCTTTCTGGTTAATTGACCCAAGGAAAATACATTGAAATGGCAAACTTTAAACAAAGACATATATTTCCCAACGATTTGCAATGGAACAAATTTTACACAGTTAGTCCAAATATGTGGAGAAAGGATCGTTAGGATTATCAGGATATCATCCAACTATAGTCATCAGTGGTTTTACGTAAAGTATCAATATTTGATTTGTTTTTCAATAGGAAACGCAAACAGCGACGCCAAAAGGAAGAGAACGTAGGTAGACCAAATGTTACATTTAATAACCCGGGATTCTGGGACGATTCAGGCGCAGACACACCACTGTCAAACCCAACATACGAGGAGATTGGGCCTGAGCTAAGGAACGAAATATTAGGACTAAGCAACAGTCTGCCTTGGCGAGATGACTTTAGGGGTGCAGCAAATCCTGTGTATTATGAGACGGGTCCAGGTTCGGCTGTGGGTGGTTCTACGCACGGTGAAACACCACACCTCGAAATTGGAGAGAACGAATTGAAGGAGGAAATGAGGGCTAATTTGAAGCTTGAAGATGATGGCGGTAGCGATGGTAACCGTCGTAGCGGTGGAAACAGTCGTAATGGTGGTAGCCATGGCAACGAGGATAATGGTGATGAGAATGGGGAACGATATGTAACGATACCTCCACAAGGACTTGAAAATCGAAATCGTACGACTCATGCAGAATCACTGCTTCAAAACACCTTGAAAGAGCCCGAGTACGCGTCAATACCGACCAGTCGGTCTGAAGCGCAAGTTGTTACACGAGAACCCGAGTACGCATCTATACCAACCGGTCGGTCTAAAGCCCAAGTTGATACACAGGAACCTGAATACGCGTCCATACCAACCGGTCGATCTAAAGCGAGAGCGAAAACAAACGAACAGCTATCTGGTAATGACTTAATAACAGAAGACGACAATGTTTATGAAATTATGGATTCTGGTCAAGAGAAAAGCCGCAAACAGAGGCGAAATAGACGTCCACGTAAGGGCCCTCCGACTGAAGACCCTACATTAAATGGAACCTATGTTGATCCAAATACTATTGATGGCATTGGCCAACCTGAAGAGACCATGGACAAGAGGATCTATGTTAACGCAGATGAAATTAATGGTTTTCCTGTGGAAGACGGTTCCAATAAAGCTACGTACGTTAATGTGGATATTGTCAATGGACTCAAAGAAGACAGTAAAATAAGACCCAAGGAAAATGGAAGTACTCAAATGCCATCACTGAACGAGGAGGCACCAGGTAGCCAAGGTAATAATGATCCAAAGGGTTCTGAGGGAAGCAAGAATATGGGCCCTAACAAAAGCGAAGCACCGAGAACACCTTCCAAACGAGCTCAAGAAGTTGAGGGAATTGATAAAACTGATGAAACAAATTCCTGAGGAAGATTACAAAAGGCACCTCAAGGGTCCAAAGGGTCGTGGGGGAAGCAAAAATAAGGGCCCTAACAACAGCAAAGCACCGAGAACCAAACGAGCGCACGAAGTTGAGGGAATTAATAGCAATGATGAAATTAATTCCTGAGGACTGTTCCTAAAGGGACCTCAAAGGTCCTAAAGGGTCCACTATTCACTTTGTAGAATTACCCGAACAGAAAATAAAAAAAAGATATTGTGACGGCTTCAGCCGGTCAAAATATCGAAACAAAAGCAATTCCATATAGTAAGAACTGCTTTAATTGCATGCCCCGGAAGCACCAGCAACAATAAAGCTTTTATCAACGTCTAAGAAAGGGGAAGAACATTGTTTTTCAAAAAAATGATGAAAAGATGTTGTCAAGAAAATTTAAATTAATTTACATAACTCAATAGGAGGTTTGCATGATGGCGTCATTGGACTACCACTACCAGAATGCTTTGCGAATTTTCTTTCTTAGTCAGATTTTTATTCTCATGAGAATAGTAAGACAATTGGTACTAATTAACTAACAAAAGAAAGTAGGCAAAGCATTCTGGTAGTGGTAACCAAATAACGCAATCATGCAAACGTCCTATTCTAAATTCAATTTTTTTAGTGAATTCGTTAATACAAAATCGAAATGAACGACCCCCAAACAATTCAGTGACGTCAAAATAAATCAGCATCCTATTGGTGTATTTTCTGTGCTATAAATAGCTAGCACTAGAGGCTAAATTTAGCATGCATAACTTAAGATAGTCAAAGGAGATTGAGTAAATAATCCATCGCTTTTAATAATGTTCTTAACTCGTAACGAATAGAAAAGGTCGGCAATGTTTGATGTCTGACTTAATAAAAAAATTAAGAAAAACGTCGGAAATGAAATTCAAAGTTTAGAGACATTAAGTTAGAATTAATGCTCTCCAAACATTTACAGCTGATGGAATAGATCCCTTTTAAGAGGCTTTTAAGTAGCGTTGCGTTTTGTCAAAGAGGAGAATTACTCCTATGACTTATTAAATTCGATTTGATTCAATTTGCTTCTCCATTCCACGTATTTTTACCCCATCGCTTTACACGGTACTCGAGCTATTATTCAGCTTATTTACTTAAAGTCCCCGCCGTAAAAGAGATTAATCTAAGACTGCATTTATTACGTATACCGCTTAAAATAATAAGAAGAAGAATTTTTTATTTGTTATAGCAAGCTGATCATCTGGCAGCTATCAGCTGATGTGGGCCTGATTTTAGTCCTCACGCACTACTTACTACATTTGAATATTCTCTACACACAACACACTACGCACCAGTTGATTTTTGTGGAGGGAGGAAAACTGGAGGAAAACCCTCGAAGCATAGGAGAGAACCAACCACAAACTCAACTCACATAAGTCCCAAGCTCGATCGGGAATCGAACCCGGAGGCAACGCGCCAACAGCACAAACCACCCGTGCTTCCCATGCTTCGCTTTGGGGAGGGGGTGGGGATGCCATGTAAGTTTATTCATATCCTCTCCAGAATAAGCATATTAGAGCTTATTACTTGCCATTTTTATTTCTAATTCACAACATATTTATTTCGTTCATCTTCATTTAAGTGACTTATAAGAGGTCGCAATGTTTTTAAACAGTTATTTTATTTTTTTAAATTAAATTTTTTATTTTTTTAAACATTGTCTTTATGATTAAAATTATCAATAGATATTGCACCTTGCTTTGTTTTATGAGCCAATTGGTTGGTGTTTTACATAACAATGGATGACGTCACAGTGTGCGCTCCTATAGAATAATAGGCTTTTATCACGCGTCGCCATCTTTAATCCCAGGAGCTAGAATAAAATCAATTGTTCTGCCCCCCTTTGGCCTCGATTGAAAACTTTTCAAAGCGAGACTAAGGTGACAAAGACAAGAGGCTGTTTTCAAGATGGCCGCCATGTGATAAAAGCCATACATTCATATTCTTGTTTGATGAAAACTCGTAGATGAAAAAAAATATAGTAAACATACAATACACTGTAATAATTGTAATCTAACTGTACAATACAAGATTTACAAAACCCGGCTACAAGATATATTCAGATTCATATTACATAACTTTATGATAAGTTTGAGTATAATTTGAAGGGTCTATCAATAGATTAATTGATTATAGTCTTCTTTTCACACGGCATTAATATAATTTTCGCAATATTTTTCCTTTATATTTCCTTATTCATTAATTATATTTTTCTTAAGGGTTTCTTTGAGGGATGGTTAGTATATTTTACATTGGTTAGATAAGGGTGATACGCCTTGTAGGAGACTTAATGTTCTATTGTGTAATCACCTGCCTTTGGCAAATTGAATTTAAAAAAATAAAAAAAATTTGCTAGCGACTTGAAGTGTTTACTTCAGCATTGATAACGGATCGTCTCTCAGTGAAGACAACAGCACAGTTTGTTCATTATGTTTTTATAAGCATTTCTAATTTCCTTCGTTCTCAAACCATAAACAAGAATAGCAAATGATGAGTGGCTCAAAGATATCGTCCTGCAAGCCATCCATCCAAACTGTAAATCAACTTGGTCAACAGAAGGTATTTTCGATGCCAAGACCAAAATAATCGTTGGTCCATAGCATAAGAATACGAGCGCGAGCATCACGATGATGGTTTTCGCGCGCTTTTTTTCGCGCGCTTTTCTTAATTCCTCCGCGTTTGGTGCTCCTTGGGAAACTTGTCCAATGCTGATTTCATGACGACGAACCTCCTTCAGAATTCTGCCATTTATTACGAAAAGAGCAAGAATATTGATAATCAAGGTTATTATGTAGACATAGTAGAAAGCTCCCCAAAGGGTGAAGCCATAGAGCGAGCTGAATGTGGGTAGCAAAATCATCCACACACCTACAATCACAGCCACAACACGACCGTTCGTTAACAATTCCTGCCATCTGAGAGCATAAAAAATACACAAATATCTTTCTATGCTTATAATTGTAAAGCTAGACAGCCCCAAACTCAAACCCGTTCCAGCTAAATAGATAAACATGTCTTGGTAAAAACACATGTTTAACTTGCACCCAATAAACTGTAGCTGGAAAAGACCACATACGGCGAACGACGAAGTACCAAATATTCCGTTCACCACTGTTAAATTCAGTAGCAGATAGTTCGAAGACCTTCGTAAGTTTTCGAAGAGATAAAGTGAGAGCAGAAAAATCCCGTTACTAATAAGAGTAGCGATCAGGAGAAAGATGTCGAAGGCAGTGAGTAGCACAACGACCACTTCAAGGTAAAATGACAACTTTTTGTAACGAAAACAGAGCTCCAAATCTTCACATGTTACCAAGGTAGTCGTTGTAGTACTGTTTTCCGAAGTCGTAGTCGAGTTGAAAAGCACCATGTCTTTTTTCGCAGTAAAAGGATTAACTTGTTTTCCGCTGAATCTTAAAAGACCAGAAAAAGATTTGATCGAAACTCTAACTACTGTATCAGAGAATTGTTTTCCTTTTGAACGTTAGTCTGACAGATAACAAGGTAATCAGATCGAGCTATCTGGATCATGCGTTTGATTTGCGAAGCACATGCAGATAATCCGCGATATATATAGACCCTGAGCTGAAGCTGTACCTGACAGGCGCTAAGGGATGGAACAGTGAACAAGACTCCTCAGTAGATATATGTTACTTAAGGTCCTCATTCGATGACAAAGGCAAATGATTCCGTGCGAATGTGTCTGGAATGTGCCTGTCTTTCTTTTGAACGTATAAAAGCTTTCATTATGCTTTGAGCTTTCATACTTTAGGATATTCGAGGAGAGCTGCTCAAAACCGCTGTAACTAATTTGTCTATTTGATTCATTAGTGCTTGGAATAAAAGTTAAAAGCTTCGCGGCTTTTGTACATATCCGAATGGCTTGAAAGCCAGCGTGAAAAGAACAACGTAGAGTGCTTAGCTATATATTATGATGTATGGAAGAAACCTTTTAAATAACTGGCTCTTGTTTGCGAACGGAAGTTTGATAAAAGGAGTCAAATATTATACTGTTTTGCAATTTCATATATAGATGAATTATTTATCAATAACTCCATGAAGAATTGTCAACTATACTTAAAGAACATGCCTTCCGAGAGCCTAACAATGATGAATTAAGTTATTTTCCCCCCTGATAAGTGGCTCAGTTTAATTCTATTTGAAATAATCGGACATGTGTTCACGTCATATGAAACGATTTGATCACTGCCAGATAGCGCACTGCAGTTATTGACTGCGGATAATGCCATGTCATGCAGTATATCGAACAGCCGATATATATACTGGTAGATTTGATAGTGCGCGCGCTCTGATTGGCTAAAAAAAACATGTTTTACCAGATTATAAAACATGGAAATCCATTTTGAGTGTTGTTTGCTTGTGGCCGTAAAATTGTAAAAAAACACTCTAGTTTTAAAGATGGTCTACAGAAAAAAAATTTAAGGAGATAATAATATTGAACACGAAAAACGAAACCGGGATCAATGTTTCTGAAGGTATTTTTTTCCGGTGAGCTTTCGCATCGCGATTGATTGCTTTTACTCATTTTATCTGCTCTCTTCACAAGCGTAGAATTATAACGTGAAGCAAATGAAAAAACCTAAGCCATGTATTATACTGTGAAAGGACACTCGAGAAATGTTAAAAGCACTCGCCATCATTTCTCTCGAGTTTTAAAAATGAATAAAACAATGAACTACAAGTGAAAACAAATGAATTTAAAAAAAGATAACGGAATGTTTCGTGCGCAATATTTGTTTAATAGAAAACAGATAAAAAAAGAATCAAGCCAGATTACATCATTCTAGATATTAAATCAAATCAAATTTATAAAAATCGTCAGCGCTTTGTCGCGAGAATCCATCCCTTTACATCGATTATAAAATGTCTGCTTTAAACAGTATTTTTTATGCCGCAGTTCCTTTCGTTCTCTCGGTAGCGCATTTCAAAGTATAGGTCCTTTGTTAAAAGAGATGGTGTTTTTGAGTGCAATTAAAGATGACTTAAAAGTTTAGTGTATTACAGCGCTGTGTGCGCGCGCATTTCTGAATGAAGTGCCAATAAAGCAAAAAACCTTTGAATTTATCTTATTTTTGTGGTTAAAAAAAACAATTGATCACGAGGAAATTTATTCCATAAGACTACACTACCGTTCACCGGATATGCGCTTTTAAAAGTCCTAAAGGATGAGTTTGATAAATCACTATAACCGGTTTGGAACCTGTTCGAACTTTTCCCACACAAAGATTTTTGGATTTAAAATAAAACATGGGCCTCTCTCTCCCCTCAAACAAAACGCCTCGGCATTACTAGTAAAACCGGTTTGGATCCTGTTTGAACTTCATGGAACATATATGTAAAGATTTTGAATGAAATCTATACTAACTGACTGAAGCTCGTGTTAAAATATGTCGGTGAGTTCGCAAATGAAAAACAAAAAAAAACAAAAAAACTTAAACTTAACCGGTTTGGATCCTGTTTAATATCTACCACATTTAAAAAAAACAAGCTTATTGATCAAGATATAGATAATAATATTGAATTTACAACAGATTACGATAGTGAACATATATTTCTATTTTAATAATTTTTTTATGACCTATTTGTAGACTAAAACTGCGAGCACGCCGATTGAAAATAAAATAGCACCAATATTTTTGAGCTAAAAAAATCTTGCTTAGAGCGCGCTACAATTAAGGTGTCTTTTTCCGTGTTTCCGCCGAGAGTAAATGATAAATCGCCTGCACTCATCGCCGTGGGCTATGGTTTAATGACGGTAAATACGGTACTCGAGGGATGAAAGAAAGAAAGTGAAAGTTGCTAATTGCGCTGTCAGTGTTTTATAGCTTTATTTTCGTAAGTCTTCACTTGAGTGTTCGTGTGTCGATTCATGTGTGTAAAATTAATAATATGTTTACATACAGACAATTAGGGTGTGACAGACAGACAGAAAACATGTGACAGAAGGAAAAAAAGGTGTGACAGACAGACAGAAAACATGTGACAGAAGGAAAAAAAGGTGTGACAGACAGACACACACACAGGGTGAGGCAGAAGCTATGGTGTGACAGACAGACAGAAAACATGTGAAAGAAAGATAGGGTGCGGCAGACAGACAGACAGCCAATATGTGAAAGAAAGACAGACTAGATGTGACAGACACACACACACACGGGGTGAGGCAGAAAGATAGGGTGTAACAGACAGCAAACATGTGAGACAGATAGATGTGTGACGGTGTGACAGACAGACAAGTTGTGAAAGAAAGACAGACTAGGTGTGACAGACAGACAGACACACAGGGTGAGGCAGAAAGATAGGGTGTGACAGACAGACAGAAAACATGTGAGACAGATAGATGTGCGACAGGCAGACAAGTTGTGAAAGAAAGACAGACTAGATGTGACAGACACACA
>JAUUIK010100067.1:0-17008 GCA_032270385.1 Urticina crassicornis | reverse complement strand
GTTTAAATAATGTATTGTGATTTTGTAGTTTATTGTACATTAATCAGTGTAATCTGTAACTTAATAGTGTAAAAATATAACCGAGCTAAAGTGGAACAACAACAGATATACATCTATCTCAAAAAAGGTGTCCAATCCCAAATCAACATAAGCGTCAAGACAAGACTGAACATAAATAGTACGCGCAACAATAATATTAGATTATTATATAAAGAGTTACAGGGGCTGAAAAATAATCCTACGTCACAGTGTGCATCCAAAGGGGAATCCCCTAATTTAAATGAAATCTTCGCCTTTGTTTTTCGATTTCTGCATTTCGGCGAGTTTTTTTTTTCAGGCTAAGTTTTTACCTGTCAACTTTATTCCTATTTACAACAAAAATGTAAGTTTGTTTTGTAAGATTTTTGCTATACATTACAATCCGCTGTTCCAGTAGACTGCGTGCATCCGAACTGAACTGAACTCGAGAAGAGTAATAATTTTACACACTTACTTTTGATTCAAAAGTTTTACTGACTCATGAACGATTTTATCTTATTGTGACGTCATCGATCACGTGACATTACATTTTTCTCCTTAAGAATATTAAGGATGTGGATATTGGTAAAATAATGTCAATGGAATTTATTTAAACTATGCGGTTTTGTGAAAGTAATGATTATGTTTTAATAATATCTTATACGAAAATAAACCACGCCTTAAGGTGACTGACTACTATTGAACGTTCAATTTGAACCCACGATGTGCACGCGCACAAAAACCGCTCAAAACCGCCAAAAATAATCCAAAATTTCAAAATGTTTCAGAACGATTTTCGGTTCATTAAACGGACAAAATGCTTTATTTTGAGATGATCCTCAAAACGTTGTTCTAATATTTTAAACTATTTATCGAAAATAATGTTTAAAGTAGATGTTTGAGAAAATTATTTCAATGGCTTTTTTAGTTTTCAAGTTATGATTTGTTTTTGTAAAGCTTGGTTCCCGCCATATTTCTTTCGAAAACTTGTCAAGATGGTAATATTCAAAATTCAATATCTCTTAGTAAACGAGCTCAGGACAACCCATTTTTATTTTTGGAATTAGCGTTAAATTCTGTATAAAATAGCTTTCTAAGAAAATTTTCTAATTACTCCTTGCTAAAGTAGTCAGTCACCTTAACCTACTTGATATATTGTTTGTTATAATATGTTACGCCCACGTTGGTCGTTCGTTATACGTTAATGCGGCGTAGACAGTTTTTTTTAGTTATAAAAAAATCAATTAACTCGAGATAAGTAGTATGAGCAGCAATTTCAAAAATCAATAAATCCAGTGTGAAACTCTCCGTTAATTTAATAACGCAGTCCGCTATCTGTAATTTTGTTATTTATATATCATATATTTCAGGTGGTCTGCCGCTATGTCAAACCGACTACATGGTAATCATGGTAATGCGTTACCTGACAACACAAAAACGGCTGCGGGGGAGACTATAACTACATGGCTTTACTAAACCGACTCAAACGCAGTTATAAAACCTTCGCATTTACTAGTGTCGACCGCGTGGGCATCTTTCTCTTTGCAGTTTAGTTCTTCTATCACATTGTTGTAGTTCTTTACTGTTTATATGTATTATTTAGACAATGATTAGACCCACTCAGTCAATCAGTGTATTTTAGTGTTCTATATTCCATAGTGTCAATGAAGTACTATATAGTATTCCACTAGTGAGGCCTTTGTCTTTCATTGTTTTTCCAGTAAAATACTATAATAGAACTTTACTATGCATAATGCCCAAAATAGTATTCAGGTAACAACAACCGCGAGCATGCCATATTTTAAGATGTAATGAGTTTTTTATAAAATTCTTCGTGGGTGTAATCATTATCTAACACAGTTAGATAATGAACATTCGTGTTCTATGGGATATCGAATCTCTCGCACAAGACTCGGTGCTTCGCCCTCGTGGCCTTCTATCTCATACTCGGGACTCTATATCCCATAAAACCCTGTTTATATGTACTTACTCCAATTTTCAATATTACGCGCACACTGAAGTTCAAATTTCAACGTGCAAACGACGATTTGGTGTCCGTCAATCAAAAATAATCAGTAGGTTTAACTTTTATATTTTGACTGGCTGCAGTGAAAAACCAAATTCCAACGGGCAACTGCCAAGTTCGCGTAATATTTAAAATTGCGGTAATAATCCAAATGGGCCTTTGCATTTAATATCCGCACCCTCTCCCCCGGTTCAATAGCGAAGCGCACAGTTACTATTTATATACCAAAAGTCGGACAAACAAACCAAAATTTATTCTCTAGGGCCTTCTAATGAGCCGTTTTCTTTTGTTGGAAATACAAGAATAAATTATAAAGTCGGACAAAACTGAATTCGGCGTCATCTGTGTGCTTCGCTATTCCAGAAATCCTGGGGTGTCGGATTTCAATTCAAGAAATCCTGTGGGTGTACGAATTGAATTTTAGAAATCCTGGGGGTCAAGGTAAAATAAACCATGAAATCCTAGGGGTGAAGTTAAAATAAACCATGAAATCCTAGGGGTCAAGTTAAAATAAGGGTGACAAGGAAAAATAAATAGGGAAATTCTGGGGGCAAGGTAAAACAAATCCTGGGGGTCGAAGAGAAATATAACCAGAAATCCTGTGGGGGGATGCTTAAAAAATATGGAACTCCTCTACTGGGGGGACACGAAATTCAAATTCAATGGCCCATTGCATTTAATATCCGCACCCCCCCCCCCTAGGGTACAAGGAAAACTAGATAGGTAAATCATGGGGGGCAAGGAAAAATAAATAGGTAAATCCTGGGGGTCAAGGTAAAATAAATCAGGAAATCCTGGGGGTCGAGGAGAAATATAACCAGAAATCCAGGGGGGATGCTTAAAAAATATGGAACTCCTCTACTGGGGGAGGGGGGGGGGGCACGAATTTTAAATGCAATGGCCCAATAGCGGCTCATGTTTTAACTTTCCAGGTGATTTCGTTTCACTCACTGCGTAAGAGTTATTTATCAACAAATAGGAAACTTTTTCCATATATGCCAATTTAAGAAAAGTTTTTTTTGGCAAAAAGCCATTCCAAGACCTAAATGCACTGTGGACTACAAAAGTAAGCTAGGCCGAAAGCGGCTTTTAACTTCCAGGGAAAAGTGCACTTTGTCTTACGAGGGTAATAGTTGACAAATTTTCAACTGATTAACTTATGGATTCCTGCCGTACGATGGTTCAGAGGGAGGAAAGTAGACTTCGCTATAAAAAAAGCTTTTCTAGACACAAGATATTAAGGACAAGAAGTGGCACCACAGTTTTGTTGCTAGTTTTCTACCACGCGGTAATTTGCAAAGAGATTTATATAATGTTTCTTAAAAACTAACCTGGAGTTTACGATTAAAGAACAGGAGAATTTGTACAACCGTCCAGCTTCATGTGATCACGTTAATGGCTTATTCTAACATACAAAAAGTAGAACTGATTCCATTTGCGTGCGCGTATACCTGCCGGAAGCTTTTAGTTGAATGTTGTTCATATATATTTGATATAGAGCCGGGCAGTAATAACAGAACATTTTTTTTATTATTTTGACTTGGACCAACAGGGATATAGAATAATAAACAAGTGCTTATCGCACCTCTAAGGTGTATGTATGTAGGTATATCGGCACAGCACCACAAAGGCTGGTTTTTATTTACATTTGACTGCTAGAAAACTGTGCTATAAGCAGAACTGAGCAGCAGGAATGTTTTAGTAAGTTTCAACTCACACGAAATTTGAACTACTAGCACTTTTGCTCTCGTCAAGTTCTTTGTTGTTATCAAAATGACATGGAAACTGTTCAACAAGGCGTTCATTTGAAACGAAACTTTGTTTGGCTGTCAAAAAATAGAACGTATCGTATCAGCGGGGAATTATTGTGGCCAACTCGAATCTACACAGGCCCAATCAAATTCAATAATCGAACACAATATACATGGATATCGAACTCAATCAGTCGAACGTAATCGAACTCAATCAACTGCGTCAGATTCAGACGGTAATCGAACTCATAGTAATTTTATTGTTCGATCGAACAAAACCTATGGATTAAGCACGATGTGGTGCAGAAGAAAAAAAACACAGAAATCGCAAAGAAGCCTTAATTCGACTCTAGTACTAAAACCACCGTCTGCTTCTAATAATAAACCTTTTTAACTTTAAGTACTTGAGATTTTTGCCCCAAGAAGAATGTGCAAATTCAATTTGTACACGGCTCTGAGGTGTCCTCTTTCTAAGTGCAGAGTAAAATAAAATAATAAATATTTTAATTCTTGATTTGTTACCAAGGGGGATGGCTGTTACCAAGGGGGATGGCTGTTACCAAGGGGAGTGAATGCATCAAATTATATTTTCATGATGCCCAACTGGTTTGTATATGTAAGCTATGTCCTGATCAATCTACAGAGAACTCAAACAGCTACACTGTATCCAATAAATCCTGGGAGGAAGACCAATACCAATATTTATTGGCAATGTCAGGGTTAGGTTTAGGGGGGGGATTAGGTGGCTAGCCAACCCCCTTTAGACTAGCAAAACAAAAAACAAAAATATATATATTAATAAAAGGAAGCTAAATATTAAGATATCCAAGCTAATCTCTAGCCAGTGTTACAGCTGCTCCTCTCTCCTAGCAGGGGGAAGGGTGATCAGTGGCTGTACACAGTCTAGCGAAGCCCCAGGATACCATATCACTGGTACCGAATCCGATCAGTCACGAAAAGTAAATTTCAGACGATACGAAATCTTGCCGAAGTTGCAAAATTGATTTTTGTTTTAAATATATAAATTAAAAAGGTAATATTTAGAGTTGTTGAGTTGAATACCATCGTCACGGAACAGAGATGCTTCAGAATATTAAAATCAGACCGAACGTTGTCAATTTCGGGTCTTACTTCGTGCTCCAGAATCTATTGTATTCTCAGGTAGGTTTCTTCGTAATGTTTAGCTTTTGTTTGTCTTGAATTACTTAAACTCTGCTACACGAAGTAAAAGCCTCAATTTCCCACTAGAGTCTGGATTAAAAGCAATATGTATGTAAAACGTGACACACAATGTCAGGTATATCGTATACTAACGTGTACGTACGTGACACAAAGTGCTACAAGTGCCTCGAGACACTGGAACCAGTGTAATTTTAATTGGTTGTCATTTCTTCAAAAGCCCATGTTGTTCGAGTAATTCTTTTAACCTTCCTGACTGATAGAGTTCTGCTGTTTCAGTACCACCTCCTATATTCTGTCCTTTTATAAAAACACTTGGCACAGTCCTTTGTCCTGTCATTTCTTTAAGGGCATCCTATAATGAAACATTACATACTCGTTTAGTGCAGTGTACGTCCGAGTAAAACATTACTCATTAAATAAACGATTTATGAAAACGAACTTACATATAAAGCTTATTATAATTAAATCTTAACATATTTAAGCTTACGTAAGCTTAGGACTTAACTTACATAAGCTTAACTTTACCTGAATTATTTCGCCGTCTTTCCTGCGTTCAAGTTCATATACTGTCATCTTTGAGACGCCAACTTCTTTGAGGATTCTTTTGGCCATCAGAGAAAAGGAACAAGTTGTCTTTGAAAACACAACAACGGCATCTTTCCGTATGGCACTTTCTATGAATTTCAAGCCCTTTTGGACCGCCATCTTGAATTTTATTAATAAACTTTAGAGCCCAGGCCCCTAGATTTCAAACCTTGTCCCCATGCCAGTCTATGGGGTAAAATACAAGTCAAAATAACAAGCATCCTGGCCATATTCTTGTACATGCGCAGTCAATGTCACAGAAAGTGTCAAGTTCTATTGTTGAAAACAATAGCTTACTTGTATTTGATACACGTATTTAGACATGTATTTTGACTTGTATTTCGCGTCATACCAGTCCCACCGTTTTTTCTCCATATTTTCACATTCTCGTACCCAGAGCCTTCTCATATTGTAGGGAGTAGGGTCTGAGTAGGGTCTGGGTACGAGAATGCATATTTTCATTGCCCCAATTCATAATCCTTTCTTTCTCTTCTCCGGTTCCTCTTTCCATCGACATATTTTAGCTGTGACATTAAGGTCTCACGCTTTTCTTCAAAATCACGATTCAACGAGGGTTTAAAAATAATTTTCCAATTTCTGCACTCTCTTCCTAGCATTTTTGAAGGCAACACTGCGGGACTCCAATATCCCCCTCTCCCTCGCGCAATTCACACGCACAAATGGCTTGAAATTAAATTATACCCACATAAAAAAGCTTTTCCAAGAACATTACTTCTACTTAATCTATAATAAGGGTTTGGTTGGTAATTTCAACATAAAAAACAGCGTGTAGCGGTCATAACAGACGAATAAGAAGATAGATGACTGTAGCGGTTAATGCGGAGGCCCGGGATTACGTCATAAATAACGAGCGAGAGGCTCATGTATCTACCCGTGGTTAAACCATTTACCCGGCATTAATATCTTGGGTAATTATTATGTTAAAGAAAATTCGACAGTTTTAGAAGTCTCTTTTAAAGGAACTATATATAATAGTGGAGGTGGGCGATGGTGTGAGATTCGATCTAATTCGATTAGCAAATGTTTTTTATAATTTTTAAAAAGGTGTTTTTTTCATCATGCAACCCACAGACAAGTCACGTAATAGGGAATAAGATCATCGTGGATTAAAATACAGCTTTTTTTTAAACACACTTGTGGGGTATTCAACAAATGAATAGGGTTCACCGGTAAATGCGCTAAGTGAAATTGAATGGAATACGTAAAATCGTTCATAACGTTTTATTACGAAACACAGTTGGGGAAATGGTAATCCGGCACGATCAGAAAGACACTAAAAGCCCTGAAGCAGTAAAGGGTCCTTACAAGACACAAGAAGTCCTTAGAGCTGCTAACAAAGCACACGGAGTTCCCAAAGGCACTACTTTTTAATGTGGCACTGTTGGAAAATATTGCGGATATTTATAGACACGAGTCAACAACAAAAACAACTGACTGCACAAAGGGCTCTTTATGGAGGCTTGAGGGGGCTTTTTATGAAGGCTTGAGCGGGCTCTCTATGAAGGCTTGAGCGGGCTCTCTTTATCAAGGCACTCCATATAATGCACAACTTAAAAACACATTCGTAGCCATAACGCGTTTTTATTTTCTGCACATTTATAAACAAAACTGAACAAATACAGGTTTATATGCCCTGCGGTAACAGTTACGCTTTTACTGACGCACTTCATGACAAAACAAAACACATTAATTGGACACGTATTTATGCCTTTCTATTTCAAAAACATTTACCAATTTAAACTCTTTAAAAATACTTCCCATGTTTAAACATAAGCATGACCGATATGTTTGTCGAATCAAATATAAAAATAATAATTAAAATGAACTTTTTTCGCTTTATTAAATCTTTATCAAATGGGGAACATTTAATGTGGACTCTCCCTCACAGCACTCGAAAACCCGACTCGTCTCCAGTCGTCTGCTCTGTTTTATGAGAACGGGTGACCAGAAACCTTGGGACGAGTAATGTTTATATCGACAACTTGTGATGTTAAGGTGGCGATACACGCTGTAATGTTAGCTTATCATACGTGTATCATGTCTCTTATCTTGCAATAAGACGCATGCAACCACAGGTAACCCGAGTAATTATTGAACAGTTGCAGTTAAAAACCCTCAAGTTTCTGAAGATCTGAAACAACTTTTTAATTGGAGCACTTTTGTTACGAGATACACGCAACACAACAAAAAATCAGAATGTATCGCCAGCTTCAATCAATAACTAATAAAAACAAATGCTGTTCCCATACACCATAACAAAGATAGCGCCCTGTAAATTCAAACTCCACAAAATCTTTTCATCTTTTACAACTCCTACATCAGACAATTTCTATATGTTATTTGAATTGATATGGGCACCCAAAACATCATGGTCAAATTTACAGCCGCCATCTTGTTTTTTGTACGTTGTCCCATAATGCACCGATATTTGTGATATATTTTCATTTATTATATGGCAGGCCGGTCCAGATGAAAATGGAGCAATCTAATTGGTTCTCTGAGCGGTCGGAATCCTGATGTCCGGACCGATTTGTTTCTAAGTTAAAAACGAAAATAATTTCGCCATTATAATAAACATCTTATTGACCGAGCTTGTTCGATCCGGATAGGATATTGGTCTCGTACTTTTTTGCGTTTTTATGATACAAACATAAAAAGTACTCGACCAATATCCCCCTCACGCTCGATCAATAACCTCTATATACTTTCTATTTATTAATCATATATTATATATATATATTTATATATATTTTCAAGCTTGTTTATATACTACTAGATAGTTACATGTATTCAATGTATTCTTATTTTATACTATTTCCTACAGCAATGTTATCTTAAATATTAACTACTTATTAATCAGATATCTATTGATGGATAATAGTATTATCCAGTTATCTTAAATAATCAGATGTTAGGATTTCTAATATACGTTGGTGGCGATGCTAAATCTAAATCGAATTAAACGTCAGATCGGGCTAGCCGAAGTTCGCCTCTATACACCATCACAAAACGAGCCGAACGCAACTTGGGTGTGACCCTCATCTCGGATTCGAATAAAAGTCCGTTTTGACACCAAGCACAGCGTTCCCTGGAAGGGTCTAGGATACTATCCTGTTAAAGGAAAGCTTGATTAACCGAAGCTGCGTCAAAGTATCCCTTGGTCCGATTCCACACAACTGTAAATTCTAAGGATTTATGGCCCAAAAACGACAAACAATTCCAAGTGCGGTTTCATAACCATAATTTTCCATACACAATGCCGGATGCAGTACTGACATATTTGGGCACGAGTCGTTCGGTGATGCGGTTATAAAATCGCAAAGGTTTACAATGTTTCGCTTTTCCTACTGAGTAGCCTTGTGCCAACCGAATGTTCAAAAACAGTCATCTACACGTAGTATATTTCCTAGCTATTATCATGATATATTATTGTATTATCAAATCAGTATCATTTACTGTTACCAAATGGATCAGTAGCTTATATCTTCACAAAACGTGGAAAGCATTTAATGGCATGGACTATTTTGTCCCGTAACTGGATCCATATAAACTAAATTTACAGTCCACAAATGACAATTATTTACAGGCTTGCTAACTACCGCACTGGTCATTCTCGACCCTAGCCTCCCCACCCTTGATTTCTTCCCTTACGACTAGCAGTAAGCTTCTCAGAAGTCTAGCTACCCGCTTGGCAAAGCTGCCTATTCATTAATCTAGCATATTATGAAATTTAAATTTTCGAATAATCATAGAAAAGAAATAGTCTCTAATAAACAATTTTCTTCGAAGTGAAATAAAATTTGACTTCGTGAAAAAATATGAATTTAAGAAAATCTATAATTAAACAATATTAATTCAAAAAAATTACGATCGCAAATACCGAGTAAAGAACAAGACAATACGAACCATAAAACATCTATGCATTGGTTTAGACCACAGCGACACCGAATAAGATATACACAAATAAAAAAAATCTTTCGTCGAAAAAAAGAACAAGACGAACGTGTGCTTCCAAAAAACAAGGACCAACAGCAATCGAAGCACTGATAAAATCCAGCGGTTACAGACAACCAAAACAAAGATCCTCGTAGTCCAGAAGACAGGCCATTACATAGAAACTGCGTCTTCGAATAGACAACATAGCACTAAAACCACTCGCAAGTAAAGCCACAGGAATGACAATACTGAGAGGCTTTCTATGCCGCTAGTCACAAAGTTTCGTGGATAGCTGCAACGATTGGAGCAGCTTTAGTCTGAAAGATAACGATATAAGTTACTCTATAATTCATCAGTTATATCTTAAATTCAAGAAGTGGGCGGGGAAGGAGGGGACAAGAAGGTAATAGATGGAGTGACAGTCTTACAGCTGAAGAAAAGTCAGCTGAGTAATCATGGTTCAATAATTGTTATCATGAGTGAATACTTGAGGTTAAATATATTATTTACAAGACTTTCATTGCAAGGTCAACTTCATCTTCGCTTTGATGCAAAGGCTTGGCTACCTTTCGAGATGGCGCAGGGAACTGTCAATTGATCTATTGGGACACTTTTAACGGGGCATTAATATTTTAGTATGGGAGTAAAGATTTTTTTCCATGTTTTTGGTAAAAGCAAACCTACCTTGTATTCTGAAAACACGTGACAAACATATTTTCCTCCACCTTGACACTGAATCAGACCAAAATGACCACTACCACTAAAACAAGATAGATAGATAGAAGAATGTATCAAATAGACATCAAAACAACAGTATATATATTCAGTATAAAACTTTATTATTAAGGGTAGAAATGAAGACCCTGTGACCCTCTAAACTCAGAGATCCAATAGACCGTATGAACGACGTGACACCACTAATACTACTACTGAGATACTCCTATGAGAGAGTACTAGTACCGACATAATAGTCTAAAACAGAGCCGGTAACAAAAGATGCTACAAAAAGTATTATGGTAATGGTTCAAGACGTCATCATGCAAACGGTTTACCGGTACTGATGTCCATAGGCTATTTTTGTTGACGGTGCTTAAATTGATATATAAAATAACTGGTACAATATGAAAACTGTTAGTACCTCGTAAGACCACAGAAAGATATGGTATCTGCATCCATGTGTCTTCTAGACAGAACACTCCTCTGACTGTCGTACAGTGTGACACCATTGATAGCCACGTCAAGTTGACAAATTAGCAGCGTACCTCCAGTAAGATGCTTCAGAAAATAAGGAGAGTGGATTTAGATGAGTGCAATGAAATGGCTTCCCCTCTAGACCAATCAAAAGGCATTAAAATGAATGCCATCCAATCATACTGCTTGATTACGCTACGGTACCGCAGGTTTCCCACTCCACCTCTGAACCAATCAAAAAGCATTAAAATGAAGCTCGTCAAATCATACTGCTTGATTACGAAACAGTACCGCAGGTTTCCCACTCTGACGAAATTTGCTCTTTCAATTAGTTACTGAACGCTCATTAGTAGGGCTTTGGTTGAGCTACGTTTTGGTCCACTTCCCCCTCCCACATTGTTTTAAAATAATTGTCATGGTAACAAAATACCTTGGCAGCCTCTTCGACTGTTTCGATACCAGTCCCAACAGCAACTGGAAGAGCACCGTAGTATTTGACCATAAACGTGTGACTTGGTTTAGGAAGAGGTGGACTGGATACAACTTCATCCTGTAAAGAAAATACAATAATATTCAAGAGATTTAACAAGGAAGTACATTGTAGTTTTAGTGAGAGGTTTTAGTAGGAGTGGGAAACTTACTGTACCGTGACTCTCAAATTGCTTCTACCTGAACCAATCAAAAAGCACGGAAAGGCAGCTCATCCAATCACAATGCTTGTACAATGCTTGCACAGCACGAGCACGGTTACCGTTAGTATAACACTTAATATACGAATTCTATTTAGTCAGTCAATATTTTCTTACCTTTTTGCTTCCACTTTTCTTTGTACCCAATTTTCCCAATAATCCTTGTACGCTAGACATGAAGTTGGCCTGTTGTTGGACAAACAAATCTTAACACTCTTCGTGAATGGGGGGTGGGGGGGGGGTTTAGTTAGTGGTGAGATAGGGTTCATAGTTGTAGTTGGACATCAATTACCCAATTACCCTCCCACACAAAGTTCAGCCTTATGATATTTTTACCTGTGGGTTAAATACCCATTTGTATAACATGTTGGATTTACATTACCTTATCTTTGGCTTTGTCTGGTTCTTGTTCTTGAGGAGCAACAACTTTGGAAGCCATTTCTGGATGAGCATCAAGACACTTTTGATAACGAAGCTAAACAATCCAAAAACAATAAACAAAATATAAAACATTTTAACTTCATTTCAACTAACTTTTATCAATGATTATTATTTACTAATTATAACATTTTGTGTGAGGGGGAGAGGGAGAGAGGTATGTCAAGTGCCCTCTTGAATGGGTTATAGATCGTTAATAACAGTTTAATATATATTAATGACAGCAATAGATACCTGACATGCTTCTTCTAATGCCTTGGTTAAAGGTGCAGCATTAGGTGAACACTGGAAGACATGGCAAACAAATTCATCTTCTTCACTAGCCATGACATATCCACATAACCTAGAAAATAAACACCAGAAATATTGCTGATGAACAAAACTAGATGTGCCGTGATATCAGATTAGAGGACTCTTGCTTGTAGGTTTTAAATAGAGTGTTTTGATATCTTATCGAGAGAAGAAGTTAGTTACACGTGTACTGAACTCCGAAGCCTCAGTAATGCTATATATGAAGGATCATATTACGTACAAACAATAATACAAAGTTGCATCATATTACACTAATTATGGCGTGTCCAAAAACAACTAGCAGGGCTCGGAATAGCGGCCTGCCAATGGCCAAACTGCAGGCCAAATTTTACTGATTGCAGGCGAAAATACACAGATGGCAGGCCATAACTTATTAGGGCTCCCAACAAAATAATAAAATGGCAGGCCAATTTATTTTTGTATTTCGAGCACTGAGCGATATATAAGAATAGCACGTGTGTGTGAAGACAGGGTTGAGAACTTTAAAAGGCTGAAGAATGCTAGCCAAAACCTTAAGGAACCGTGAATTATAATTACCTTTCATCTTTGCCAACACCCATAAAGGACAAAAACCTCACTCTGTCTTCAGAGATTTCCTCTTGTGACTAGAAGATTTAACAAAAGGTATAAATATCAAATAAAATACTGAGACTCAGCTAACAAATGCACACTCTACATCACCATTTATTTAATGTAATTAAAATAACTGATTAATCAAAGAGGGGATATAAAAATTGAAAAGCCACCTACCGTGCAGTCAGTAATCTTGATACAAGACACGGTAACATGGATAAGTACTGTTCTTTTTGGTCCCCCTTTAGAAGCTACTTTACTGATAGCTTTATTCAACATTTCCATACCTAGAACATAACCATTAACACATTTTATTAATTTCTATTTAGTGCAATGAATTAGAAGCGTTATTCAATTACTGAGGTGGTTTATTTACCTGTTGGTTTTGGAACATCAGTAAAACCAAGATAAGTTGCTGTGAAATCTTTTCTTTGTTCTCGGAAGGGTTTCTCATTGAATCCTGCACCATCTATAAACAATATCAAACCAATAAATAGTGGTAGATTAGTTGTTAATAGGACAATAACATGATTTTTGGAGGGCATATTGCTTATTTGTGGCCCACGTAGCGAGGGTGAAAATGACACTTCATGGGACACAAATAAACAATATGTCCCGACAAAAATCATGTTATTAATATTAACATCAATATACAAGGCCAAATAATTTATACACAACTGATAAAATACTTTATCGCACCATCCATTCTCAGCACATCAGAAGCAGGGCGGTAAATGTGTTTGCAGCCTGCTCAGTTCATCATCGGCCTGCTAGATTGAGAGTTTTCATGAGGGCAGTTTATCATTTGGCCATGCATATTGATGTTAATATGGAATAAAATGTATTCTATTGGCATCAAATTGGAGTTCTATTTTTGAAACAAAATTGTCTGCATAGCTTTATGCAAATTGGATTCTTTTATTCATATTTTTATCACTTTGTTAGAATTATTCCACAGCTACTGAAAACTGAAGACTCAAAATATACCCAGATTTAAGCAAGTCCACACCATTCACAGCTATTATTCAGATATTGTTTTACCTTTAGCAGATAACGGAGCTGGTGTGTTAATAATATCAGACCAAGGTTTTGCTTGTGAATTCTTCTTGCTTATTTCTTGAGCTCTTTTCTTTTCCTCTAAAATCTTGTTACACATTTCATGGAGCGCAGTAGTTATGGCACGCCCAGAAATATTACCATGGCAACGAAACATGTGACATTTGTGTTTACCAGTATTGGGATCCCTAGCAACATAGGCAAAGTCCCTGAAAGTAATGGATAATATCAGTACTTATTATTTTATTACATGACTTGGCATTCTAGAATACAAATAAAGGCCAAAATGAGTGCAAATATGGAAGTGCATATAGGTGGATAAAAGCTGACGTCATTGCTTACATTTTGCTTCATTAGCATAGGAATTTCACTTTTTAGCAAAATTTACACCAAATCCGTTCTGTATATCGAAATAGCATGATAAAATTAGCTTATTTTTAACATTTGAGCTTGACACATGAAATAGATTTTGCGTGAAGCGGTTTAAAAATCTCTAAATTTTACAGAGAATGTATGGGTCTCATTATTGTTTTTGCCACCCCATATCTTGAAAGCTGATATCTCGGAAACTATTGCATGCAAAGGGCTTAAAATTTTAAAGATTACTTATATCAATAAAATCTTTTAAGTTTTGGGTTAGGTTTGTAATTTTCTTGACTTAAAACCGTATGCTAATGAGCAAAATATTGTAAACAAAGATTTGCCTATTTACCCAGGTGCGCAGACAGCTTTGAAGCGATGTAAAAACACACAGCCATACTATCACACAACTTTTTGAAGAGCATTAAATCATGTAGCACCTGTACTCCTACATGACTTACCATCTTTAAATATATTTAAGTCGAAACTTAAGACTTATCTTTAAAAAAAATCTTCTGACAGTTGAATAGTTTTACATTCAGTTTTTTTATGTCTGTTATCATTAATTTTTAAATTGTTAGTTATATTTTATTTATATATCAAGTTAACTATTGTATTTAGTTGTTCATACCAGTATTAATTATTTGTAGGAGTTTATTAGCTTATATCTTTTAATCTCTATTATATTTTTGTATTATTTAGGAATACTTTAATGCATATTGTTATTTAATTAGAATTATTATTGTAAATTGTTAGCGTCCTTGGACATTGACTGGATATTGGCACTTTATATGTATTATTATTATTATTATTATTATTAATTATTAATAATATTATTATTATTATTATTATTTCCAGTAATAACCTCTTTATTTGTTTACTGATACAGCATGAACACTAGAAAGTTCCTATTCGGTAATATGAGACAGAGATTCAAGTTACTCAGTACCTGTGATCCTCTTTGCCGACACCCCATACTCTCATCTTGGACACAGGTTGTACTAGTAGAGTTATCTTATTCCTTGGTTCTACTAGCTTTAGGGTGTCTCCTTCAAGTAACAGGCGAATATCCTTACCCTGGAAATATCAAGGAAAAGAGAAAGACAATGAAAAAATGGGATATGAATAGATAAAGAATAATGAAATTCTACCATTTTGTGGTTGACACCAGTCACAGCAATTTCAGTAATACATTCATGTTCTCAGTACACTTATAAAACATATATGTATATGTATCATGAACGTATTACCACAATTTCAGTCTTTTTCTTTTACACCAAAGCATAGCCAAAATTACATGTATCTAGTCTCCTTTGCAGCCGTTCTTAGTGTTAGTCCTACATTCCCTTCCCACTAACAGGTTCTCACTTGAGCTAAACATTCCTTTCCAATTGTTGCATGTAAACCAATGAAAATTAATCTTGTTTGTGTAAGCCTAGCCAATCATGAAGCTTGATAGATTCAGGTGTTTTATTACGAATTTTTAAATGAAATGAAAATGGAAGCTCAATCTTCATTGGTCAATTTTCTAGAAAGGAATGTTTAGCTTGGGTGAGCAGCTGTTAGTGGGGAGGGAATGTGAGACTGACACCAAGAATGGCTGCGAAGGAGACTAACACGTATCTTGCTTCAGTTTTAAAAGCCAAATACAGACCTGTAGCCCATTAAACTAAGTAATGAATAACAAGTACATGTACATGTTCATATATACCTCGCCCCATGTTTCAGAAGTCTGCCAAAGATCTTTTCTATTCTTAGCCAAGGTACTAATGCAATCACCTATGGTATCACTCATGTTGTGTGGGGCCACTTGATTCTCTTCCAGCTCAATCCAGCCCATTGAATGGACAGGAAAACTAAGAACCTAAAATAACATGACCATTCAAATAAAAGATTGTTGGGTTTTATGAGGGCTATACTCCTTAGGATGCAGGATCTTGACTCCCCAGGAGACTTACGTGTTTTCCTTAATCATCAATATAGATATAGCCGTCTTAATTACAGCCAACGGCATTGTTTGGAGGATTCATGACATCACCAAATTAGTGTGCATGTAAATATTCTATGCATCTTGAATAAACATAAAAGTAATACCGTAAACACTCGTGTATAAGCGGCACTTTTTTTTTCAAATTTTTTCGTTCAAAATCGGGGGTGCGGCTTATCTATAAGATAACTTGAAAAAGTATTTTATGAATTAAAGGAAAGTTACTATGTGGTCATTGCTTTTGATAGCTTTTAGTAGCTCCTAAAAGAGCCGCTTTCTTTCAGTATTATTGACACTCAAATCTTGTTGGTGTCCAGTTTCCACTCCTTTAAGTATTTGCCTGGCTGCTAAGCGACACAAGCATATTTTCGAGCGTAAATTTTGACAAGATTCGCGTTCAACTACAGAACAGTAAAAACGAGAAGTAGATGATTTATTTGCATTTTAATGTCTTAAGTATGGTCTTAAGTATGGCCTATGGTAAACTCGGGGTGCGGCTTATCTATAAGTGCAGCTTATACACGAGTGTTAACGGTATTATAAATCATAAAGCAAGGATCACTGTGTAAGAAGCAGTTATAGTATCATACATGTCTAAAAGGACAGTATTTTATGTACATACCTTTTGTTTTTCTACAGCTTGTGCAGATGGGAGCTGCTCTCCTGTTGTCTTCTTCTTGGGAAATAATAATTTCAATTTCATTAATTTGTTAAATATCATAAATATTCCTTTTTCAATTGTTCCGTTTTCCATTTCCTGATGAACATTTTTAATCAGACAAAACAACTCCAACCATCTATTATAGTACATTATTATTTATTTCAGAAAGATGGAGTAAATGATGAAGTTTCCTCAAAACATAATAACAGTAGCAACATAATT
>JAUUIK010099956.1:0-12392 GCA_032270385.1 Urticina crassicornis | reverse complement strand
TATTACAGTTGTGTATGTATTACAGTTGTGTGTGCATTGAGTTTCTAGGCTCTGTTCAAACGAGAACGCAAGTCCACGCATGTTTGAACTTGCGTCTCGTTTGAAAACCAACTTGAGGTGACTTGCGGTTGTTTGCATTGCATTGTGGTAACTTTGATCATGCTCAAAATTATGAAGTTGAGGTGACTTGTGATTCGTTTGAAGTATAAGTGAAAGTTACTTGCGTTCTCGTTTGAACGAGGCCTAAATGTGCGTTGAGTTTTGCACATGCATTGTGTTTTGCTTGTGTATTGCATTTCTCATTTCCGTTGCGTTTTTCATGTGCGTTGCGTAGCGTTTTTCATGTGCGTTGCGTTTTTCGTGTGCGTTGCGTTTTTCATGTGCGTTGCGTTTTTCATGTGCGTTTTGCATTTGCGTGTAATTTCAAAGTGCGTTTTGCATGTGCGAAACGTGTGTACTAAGTTTGTTTTAAAAATTTTCCAGGGCTTACTTACGCGATCTGGTTGAAACATTTCACGTGTTTCTCAAGATGCTAGAGCAGTTTTGTTCTGGGAAAAGTCACGTGATTGTACAGGTACGTATTGACTGACTGAAAGCAACAACAAATCGATTTTCACAATGCGTAAAATTTAAGGTTTAAATTTTTTTGTCAATTTGACTATTCCACAGCAAAAGAAGAGGGCACAGAAAAGAAAGAAGAACCGAAAAAAAAAAACTCAAGGTAGGAATGAACTCATCGAAAACTGTCAAGAATTAGTTTTATGTTTTTTGACTGTCATTTTTTTCTCGAGAATTTTCTGCAAACACAATTTGAAATATAGAAAATAAAGTATTTATTCACTTGAATCTTGTTTTAGATTTACGAGTCGCTCTAACTCCCGAGCAAGCTGACACCATGTGGCAGGGAATGGCGTCTGACCTTTCGTCGCTTCTACAAGGTCATGGTGGGGAGATTCCAGACTCTGCTGTACCTTTTGATGCTGCCTCTGATGTGACAATGGAACAACAGAGGTATATGTTACAGTGTGCGATGTATGATATATATTGAACTTTACCAGTAGTTTACCAGCATGTCTCTTTGACCACGCTCTTGTCATTTCAATTGTCAGTCATTTCGGTGCGCATGCTGCAGCTATGTTTATTTAATTAAGTTTAAAGAGAGAAATGAATGGATGGATGAATGAATAAAGTACATTACCAAAATTGCAAAGACAAATGGATAGACCAATACGATGTGTTGTGAACAAAACTCTCTTATATGAGAAAAAGCAACAAGAAACCCCAGTTTACTTGTGTGTTTATTTGTAGGATAACCGCGTTATGTAAGATCCAGACATACTTACAGAGTGGACAGTACGGTGATGCTGTAGCTTTCACGCGAGCTGCCAGGTAAGATGAATACGTTTAGAGTTAAGTTAGTGTTGTTCAAGGACTTGAACTGGATTTTGGCCTTGATCTTCTCAAAGAATAATTCCCAGTTAAGATCAAGGCTACATTCTGATTTATTTTCTTATTTATAGTACCACTTTCGGCAGTTCTCATATTACTTCTCTAGAAAGTTCATTCACTGATTTAATCGGATCTACTACTGATTTTTTTAAAATAATTTCTAGAGAAATATGGCCAAACGATTCCTTTGGAGCTGCTGACATTGAGACAGAAGACGAGTTTATGTGTCTTTATGACATTTTCAAAATGACTGATCTCGTTCCACAAGGTAAGATCGTCACCACTAGACAGTGATCATATAGACCAATATGGAAAACTCTCCATATGTTTACATCTAATTCTTACCCTTCGATAATATTTTCATGGAATAAAATTGATGAAATAATGACCAAAAGTTTTTGCTGGATATTTTAATTCATTTCTTTTTCTGACGTTTTTTTTTGCCTTTCAAGAAATCGCTCCAACTCCTGAGGGAGATCCTGGAGAGAACGAAGAAGAAATAGCAGCTGGTATGACTTGTCTTCCTATATTAATCGTGACGGCTTGTTGTCTAAAGCCTGAATACCTCTACTGAATGCTAGTTTCCTATTAACACTTTGAATAAATCCTTTTTTGCAGAAGAAGAGGAAATGCAGGCTGTAGTAATGCGAGAAACTGAGTTCGATATTCAAGACTTTATGAACAAGTTAGAGGAATTTTTCATTCAACAGTTTGTCGTTTTACCTTGTTCGCTGCAAAAAAAAATGTAATACAATATTGTAATGCTTTTGGATTTTTCGTACGATAGGCTTGCAAACCCTAATATCCTTCAACCTTACTGCTGGTTACTAAAGTTTTACCAAGAAAACAACTCGAAAACAAACCATTACATTGTGAAGATGCTGCATAGGATCGCTATTGACCTGAAGATGTACCCTATGTTGTTCCAATTATCGCTGTTTACCGTCTTCAACAAAATCCTTCAAGACAATGCTGTAAACCAGTACAAGGTACAAACACTCAGGGACATCAGACCGTCTAAAATCGTTGATACTAGGTTAATAGAAGAGTAAAGTGCATGAGTGTTCTTACTGTATAACAGGATTGACTTAAACAGTGAGGGAATAGCTATATAGGCGAGGGAGTGAGAGAAAGGGTAAGGTTTAGTGCGTGAGTAAGTGGGAGAATGGATGAGTGCAAGAGTGGACGAGTGAGCGAATAAGTTGATCTTATTACATAGTTGACTTAATAGTTAGTGAATGGGTGAGTGAGTGGAAGAATGGATCAGTGTGTGAGCTGGTACGTGAGTGGGCAAGTAAGTTAAATAAGTGATTTTATTGCAAAAGTGAGCTAAATAGTACGAGCATGTAGAGTAGCGTTGAAACTGACTGAGTGAAGACAATTTAAAATACTACGATATCAATGTAATATCAAGGGTACTTTTCACTTAAGAACTTTTCGTATTTTAATTTGACAGGAGTTGGTGAAGTTCTCTCGTTACATCGTCAGCAAGTTCTTTGCGTTGCTTCCACAAAACCCTATGTTATGTGTGGAACTTGTACTTTGGAAAACCGCGGACACTTGTTATGAGATCTCAGAGGGCTATGGAAGCCTGGCTTACAAGTAAGTTAAAACTATTTACACCAATGACTACATCTTCAAGGCCTGTTGTTGGTCCAAATCTCGCCTATTACTCCTATTAGCCGTTTCGGAGTTAAGGAAGGGACTGGGACCAAGTGCAGAAATATTAATCTAATTAAGAAACAAATTCCATCACATGAAAGATCACACTAAAATTAGTAAATTTACTGAATTTCAGAATGTTTGGACAAATACTGAGTAGCAAGATTTAAAAAAATCATAAAAATAAGAGAGAATGTATGGTTTTGGGGGACGCCGTCCTCAAAGCCCATACATTCTCTCTTATTTTTGCGAGTTTTAAAAGCTTGCCATTCAGTTAGTATGCATCCACATATTCTGAAACTTGGTACCTTTACTAAATTTAGTGATCTTTCATGTGATGAGGTTTGTTTCTTAATTAGATTAATATTTTCCCTCGGACCCAGTCCCTTCAGCCTCAACACCGAAATGGCTAATTCCCGCCTTTACTTTTCCTCGCATCTTGTCTAATCTCGCGGCCAAACCTAATCTCGCCAAGACTAGGCGAGGTTTGGACCAATAACAGGCCTTCTTGACATGTCGCGTTGTTAGGTTTTACTTTGACCATGATTATTCATAGTTTAAACAACGGTGTACAGTGTACAAACATTTTAAATGGAGATGTTTTTGTAATGTTTCTTCTGCAGGAACGCCTCAAAGCCAAAGAACAAAAATACGTTTACTTATGAAGAAGAAGAAGAGCTAAAGCAGTTGTACCATCAGTTTCAGGAAGGCGAAGGAGGTAAACCAAGATATATCTCGATGTAAATATGTTTTCTGTATGTAATTACTTGTAATCGGGAAACAAATCATTTGTGTTTACAGATGTGGTTGACAAAATTCTGGACAACATTTCTGACGACACAAGGACAAGAAGACAGGTCGGTTATAAAGGGATATAGATACTTTAATGGTCGGTTAACGTATGTAGTCTTGATCACAGGCTTCAACTTCAACTTCAACTTCAATTTATTCACACACAAAATTATATAAGAGGATAAGCATTTGTTGAAACAAAATACTTTTCTTTGATGTAGAGTGTTGTATTGGTGGTGTTTTTAGTAAGATTTGGAGGGTATTTCACGAGATAAGTGAACAATCTGTTCTCTGTATATGTTTTTCAACAAATGTTTATCCTCTTAAAAAAGACGATTTTTTTAGATATTTCTTTTCATAGATCTTTTCTCGTTTTGATACAAAGGCTTGGCTATCTTTCTAGATGGCGCAGATAACTGTGAAATGGTCTATTGTCTTCATTTATTTTTCTTAGCACATTTTTCAGTCACAATTGCAGTTAATATCTTTTTGTTTTTTTGAAACTGTGTTGTAATGTTTTTTTAGATTGTCAATAAGCTAGTAACCCTGAAGCTCGTGGAAGACAGAAAGACACTGCGCAAGTAAGTGAGAATCAAGTCTTGTGATTTACCAAGGATATTTGTTTCTTGCTATTGTTGTAGTTTTGTAATTGTAATTTAAATTAAATAAATGTCTTGTAAGTAATGAAGTAATGTTGCCACAGAAAAGCTGAAAAGAAAAGCAACTGGTCTGAAGAAGAGCAAGACCAACTGAGAGCTTTGTATGAAGAGTACAAGACTTGTGATGATGGTAAGATTAGGTCCATACTATGGGCATAGGGTTATGGTGGGTTACATATCTCCACGACAACTAAAAAAAACATGTGAATAACTACAAATAAACGACAACGCCTCTTTCTGTCCTTATTGCTGTTAGCCTGGGAGCCTTATCCTTTCAGTTTTGGTGAGGAAGGGAGAAAAGTTTGTTTGCAAGCTACACAATAATGAACTAACTCGTGGGCTAGGTTGCACTTTTCGTGGACTTCGCCGGCCACGGCTTTGATATTAGACTTCTTCAGTTTTAAGGGACAGCCATCATAACAAGACAAATCTTACCAAATATCATAACTATATTTGTTAAACCTTTTTTCTTTAAATGTGGTTTTGTGATTTCCCTTTCAAGGAATCGTGGAGAAAATACTTGAACATTTGACTAATACTTCGAGATCCCGTCGCCAGGTAAGTAACAAAAAAATCAGTGTTCGTATCTTTCCTGATAAAGAGCTTGAAATCGAAAGAGTTTGGATATCAATAAAATATATCTATAGTAAATAGATCAGGTGACGTGGTAAATATATCACGTGCTATAGTAAATAGGTCACGTGCTGTAGTAAATAGATCACGTGCTGTAGTAAATAGATCATGTGCTTTGGTAAATAGATCACGTGCTGTAGTAAATATATCACGTGCTGTAGTAAATAGATCACGTGCCGTAGTAAATAGATCACGTGTCGTTTGTTGTTCAGGTTGTGAATCAGATGGTCAAGATGGGTCTTGTTGAAGATCGTAATGCTTTGCGTAAAAAGAGAAAACCAGGCGAAAAAAAGAAGAGAAAAAAGAAGACTGAGGAACAGGTATATATAAACTACACAGTTGGGTCAATATGTGATGAGGCAAATACATCTCGCTGTGTTTGTATCCTGAATTATTTCTTTTGTATTATTTAATTGCACTGTTTTTGAATCAGTAACAACGGATTTTTAAAAGAGTTTGATAGCAGTAGCCGCTAAGCGTACGCGACCTGTTGCTTGTTCTAAAATGTTTGGTATTTACGACGTGTTTCTATTTGAATCTCTTTACTCAGAACGAAGGTTTTGATGAAGAAAACTGGAATGAAGGTAAAAAAAATAGTCACATGTTTTCTTAGCCGGGCTACGTAGCGGGCGCATTAAATGACTTGGCGGTGGAGGAGAGGAGGGATGGGAGAGAGAAAATTGAGAGAAAGAGATGTGGGAACCTCTCTCCCCAACCCCTTTTCTGCCTTCCTTTCCCAGCCCCCAAATCCGCGGCAGGCTAATGCTTTCTTAGCAAATAAGACTACCCCTCACGCTCTCATTGTTTTGAAAAAGGTCGACAACCCAGTGGCGAGGAAATTGAAAGCTCGTCATCGGACAGTGATTCTGATAACGACGATGACTCATACAAGTACGTACCGATGACATCTCTCGTAAAGAAGATCAAAGATCAAGGTATTGGATTACTGTACATACTTTAGGATGCAAAAACAATTTCCAATGATAAAAATAGTGATGTCATCCCAATGTGATGTCATTCAATCCCGTGTTCTGAACAGCTCGATTTACACAGTAACCACTGAACATTTCAAGCGTCGATAGGGTAGTGAAAGGGAAGTGGGAAAGATTTGAATCCATTTAAAATGAGATGCGGTATTTTAATCATACACTACTGACCAACTGTATTGGCAAAGTCGAGTATCGGACAGTGCGTTTTTACTGGGATTTGCCAAAAAGACCAGTCTTTCCTCAGTACTAATATATTGATGTTTTCTTGTCCATATGATAATAATCAAGGTCTTGGTGATCAAATTGAATGGATTCAGACAAAACTGAGAAGGACGGCAGATGACAGGGATGACGATGGTAAGAGAATCTTATGACAAAACAAATACCCTTCACACGTACTCTGTACACAAAGTTTCTGAATGATTTTTGAGAAAGCAATACTCACATCTGGCAAGTTTCTCGATCACTCTGTGGATTTGAAAAAGGCAATTTTATGCTGTACTGAAGGCTACAGCAAGACGACAGACGTGAATGACTGAAGACAATTTTACAAGTGGGCACTGCTTCAGACTGAATTTGAAGATTCAATGGATGAAATGGGATAGAAGGAATTTGAGGGAGAAGTAACTGTAAAGTAAAGAGAAATACACTATTTGCACAACCCACGTTAAATAAAGATGATGATGATGATTATTATGGGTTTCTAACGTAATCCTTGCTCCCTCAGCTAACAGTAGGCAGGCGTTGCCCCTGGTTACCATTACTGAAGAAAACGAGGAAGCACTAAGTAATCGTGAGTTCGCTCAAATGTTGAAGAAGATTGGATTCGTACCACCAGCTAACGAACAGGTGAGAAGTCCGTCAAGTAAAATACTAAACGTAGGTTGTGTTTTTATCTATGGCAAAAGTGATATAACATTGTATTTGGTCGTAGAGAAAGTGGAGTTACATGTAGGTAGTCCTTCTGGAAAATTATTACAAGTTGAATGTGTCCACTTGTTGCAAAAGCGAGATATAAGTGTCCTCTTTTGTATTGATGTGGTCATAGAGAAAGTGGAGTTGGGTAGTCCTTTTGGAAAAGTATTGCAAGTCGAGTGTGTTCACTTGTGACAAAAGCGATATAATATTTGTGGTCATAGAGAAAGAGGAGGGCCGTAAAGGTAAGAAAGACAAGTGGATTATTAAAATTGATTTGTTCTGATTCTTGTATTCGTAGGAAACATTCTGGCGCATTCCTCGTAGTCTCTCTTCCGAACAGATGCGTAAATATGCTGATGAACTAGACTGCAATGTCCAAGACATTAACACCACTCATGAAGGTGAACATTTTTTTGTAATACAAAAAAAAAACATGCTACTACCACGTTGTTCTCTGCCTTGCTCGAGTGTTCATTTTCAAGTTCTCCAGTTTTCCTCCCTCAGCAAAAAAAAGATTTCAAAATTCTAATTCGATGTCCGGGAATTAACTGTCAATAACTGGACGCACCGTGACCCAAACCATTTTTAGGTAAAATGCCAATCAGAGATCGATTGGCTGGTAAAACAAAACAAGATGCAACATCTATTGTTCATTTTGATTGGCAAATTAGCATGCGCAAACAATGCGCCCTCCTATTGGACGGGAGCTCCTTTGTGTTCTTGCCGCAACACATGCGGGCGACCAAAGAGAGTACAAAAAGGTAGTCAGTTACACCAGGTGAACCCCTCTTATCGAAAAATTATTTCAGCGCAATAGCAAACGGTCTCGGTATTTAAGGATATAACCAAAGAATCCAATTTGTTGGACATTTCTTTCAGTTCCTGCTTCTTCAACTTCGCCTGCTGCTATCAAGTCGAACCAGCGTAAGAATAAGTTGGCTGCTCTCGCTGCTGCACGAAAAGAAAACAACACTAGCGCAAGGAAAAGAAAAGAAAGAAATGAAAGAACTAGTGGGAAGACTCAAAGAAAAAAGAAATCAGCTGCAAAGGGAAGAGCGTGGAGGAAGGCTTTTGCTAACGAACCAGACTCGTCTGATCTTGAAGACAGTGACGATCAAAGGTATGGACACTACCAACTAGAACCAGTCTGACCACCTAGAAATCGTTTTCTCGTCTCTGGCTCACTGGCTATGTTATTGTAAACACGTTTTTATTCACATCTATACTTTTGTGGCTCGGATGACCACTTGGCAGTCACGTCTCTCCGCACTTAATTACTAACCAAGCAGTCAGTCTCTCATAACCACATTTAAATATCAACTATTTTGTTATGTTTTGAACAGAAACGAAGAGGAACATATAAGTGATGTAGAAGCAAGCGTTGAGGGAGACGTCACGACAACCCGCCACAAAAGCCCTACAACCCAGAAGGCTAAGCGACGAGTACGTGCCTTCACTGAAAGTGAAGAAGAAGACGAAGGAGATGATAACAGTTCTAATGCTCAAGAATTAAATAGGAAAGACGGAGAGTTCATAGGTAGGAATGTATAATAATGTCGTATATGAGATTTCTAGCCGAAAAATTCTGATGGTAATTATGGTGGGTTTCAAGTGAGTGGTAGTTTAAAATGGTATGGGCATAGAGCAGATTTCGTATGACTGTGAAAAAGTTACGGTACGGACGTGCGGTCCCGCGATGGTGCCGTGTCCTAGCATTCTGATTGGATGAGAAGTGCTCGCGCGCTATATGATTGGTTCAGCAGATTTTGTCGTGTGCCGCGATTTTTCACACTCATACGAGATCTGCTCTATCAGTTCTCAGTATACTGTTGTTTCATTTCAGATTCCACAAAAACCCCAGGGTTAAAACAGGACGACTTATCAACAAAGAAGAGAAGGTTTCGTCTTAATGAAAGTGATGACGAGAGCCGCGTAGACGAAGAAAGTCGCACAGAAGTAGAAAAACCAAGGGCTTCCGATGACGAGGAAGAAAGCGAAAGCGAAAGCAAAAGAGAACGACCAAGTGTGTCAGATGATGACGACGACGACGATGTACCTCTAGCTAATCTCAAGAAAGTGCGTCATCTTGAAGACAGTGACGATGAGAGAGAAGGCAATCTGCGGGACAAGGAAAAACGTACAGACACAGATGCGACAACGAGAGGCAACGAAATCAGTACCAAACGACCCCGTCTGACGGATGATGTGAGTGATGATGACGACGACGATGATGATGATGTTCCCCTAGTTCATCACAAGAAAATACGCAAAGTTATTTTACAAGACGACGAAGAGGACTGAATAATTAGGTCGATTCACGACAGAAAATACGTTGTGTTAATAAAGCATTCATAAAAGAAATCCTGCATGATGCTATATTTAGTATATCAAACGTTTTACACAACTACTTACAGCGAAACAAGGCAACCTCAAATATCTAAGTTTAAGCTTTTAACGGCACCAAATCGCAGTATACAATTGTTCAGAGTTGAATTGTTTAAGTGTTCAATGTGATATATTTTGAATGACAAAGTTCTACTTAGTTCTCGAGTTTGTTTATTAAAATTGATTAAAATTCAAAAAGCGAGGTTAGTCGCTAATTCCGTCGGGTTTATTGTTTGACATGGAAGTAAACTCTCTTAGCAAGCCATCAACAGTTTTTCTTATCTTTGGTTTCAAGTTGTTGACCTTGCCTTGGAATCTTGTCTTCTTTCCACCTCCCTTACCATCCAGTAGAGATGATATCCTGAGAATATACAATGTATTGATTAATGTCTTGGATTATTTTTCATTTCAAGTCCAAGCTGAATATTACCGTGGCCAAAATATAGCAAGAAAACAAAATTATGCATATTTGATTAATGATTTTGTAATTGTTTCACCCATGATTAATAATAAAAATCATCTAGAACAATTTAATCCTTGTGTTCAATCCTTAGTGTAGATATGGTTTACATGAAGGTAGGGTGCACTAGGGCTGAGTCTTTTGTTTTCTTTTCCCTTGGCCGGACACCAAAAACAAAAGAGTTGGCCCTAGTGCTAGGGTCACCCAACCTTCATGTAAACATGCCTAAGAGGTTCCTTCATATTCCCCCACTAGTCTGCGGAATACAACAGACCCTTTGCCAGTCATATGGAATACTCACTTGGGTCCAAGTTCAGCAACTTGTTTTTCTGTACCAATAAATAAAAATTGACCAGGTCCCTTATCTGGCCCTACTGTGATAAGAAGTGGTACACCCTAGGAGAAAAAAAACCATAAACATGTATGATTAATAAATAACAAGTGTTATTACTATAGTGGAGTAAGCCACCAAAGACATCTGTATGTAATATGCCCTGGGTATGTGCATGCATCATAAAAATATATCCTTTATAATCTACAGACTCACCAAATCTGCCAGTTCATTGGATACTGTGTTCATGTAGTCCATGTCACCATTCTCCCTGTAATAATAAAGCCTGTTCAATGCACTTGTTTATTAACTTACAGACCAAAACCATATCCAAATATTTCCACTATGTAAAGCAAGCCTAATAAGGTAGAAGTTTTTTTCAGTGAGAATATTTACTGACCTGTGTATGTAAATAAAAGATTTACCATCAAAAGTGGTCTTTATTTTAAATGCCTCTAGTTGAGCAATCTCCTTGAGTTGAGATCTTAAAGTCTAAAATTCAACAACACATAGGTTTTTATTAAAAGTGTTAAGAATTTTTAATGACCAAAACAGTTTTTTTTTGACAAAATATAAACTGTGAAGACTGTCTTAGATGTGAAAAAGACATGATCTGCAGTGTACATACTACTTAACAGTTGTACTTCCAGAAATTAAAGAGACTGAATTTGCATAGTTATACCCTATTTGAGGACTTGATTGAGTTTTGTATGCGCTCCACTGCACCTGTGTGTTCATCAGGACCACAGCTACAAAAAACAAGAACCAGCTCTTTAACTACTTATAATATAATGTGCTTTTTAAAATACTGCGGTAAGCAGTGATAATATGGGCTCCATCATCCACCCCACCACCCCTCATCTGTGTATGTTATCCAAGTAAATATTTTGATTAATATATTGCTTGGTGGGGACAGCCTACATGTAGCTGTTACCAACCCTCACCCCCAGGGGGGTGGGGAGGGGGGAGTGGGAGGGAACGACATTCCCACCAACTTTTCCTTCCTGGGTGTGAGGGTTTGGGTAACAGCTACATGTAGGCTAGTTAGGACAAACATTTCAAAATAAAATTAAAATTGAAAACTTCTAATTTATCATAATTAGCTATAACTGAGTCTGTAGTTATGGCACTGTATGCAATATTGATTGTTGTTAACCTCAGCTTTGCCTCACAATACATTATTGCTTCGAAATTCTTTATTAAATTACGGTAAAAGAGCTAAACATATTTGTTTGTAAATATGTAAAACACATGGAATATTAATGTAATCCTTGCCTCAGGTTTTTTGATAATACCCGTTCGTTCTCCATTGCTCTGTTAAGATGCTTAAATACTCTATCTCCAACAAGAAAATACAAACGACATCCTCCACGCATTGTTTCTGTATCAGGAAATAGTTTCACAGCCTGAAAGTGGATGCATTATTTTCTAGTAGGATTATAAATGAATTGAAATAGCAAAATAAACTTTTAAACACGAGAAAGTATAAAAATCTAAACATGCATTTCTTGGGTATTACCTGGATATAGCTGAGATTAGGGACATGAGTTCCACAACACATATTTTTGTCGATACCTGTCCAGATCAGAACAAAGTTCATGAGTAAAGTGTATAGGTAATAATTCATGATGGTTTTGATGTGGGTTGAAAATAACCAATCCAGACAAAATATGTCACACAAATGGCAGTCACAACATACATTTATAACAGTAGACAGGTGTCGTCAAAAGACAGCTACTGCACAGCTTCAGACTTCCCATACTTGCCATAAGTAATTCTCAGGTTTACATGATGATGCCATGATACCACTACTGTCGTTATCCTTTTTTTTATTTTATTATTAATTAATTTTTGTAACTCCTCAAAGGGTAGCAAGGTAATGGTGTTATGGTCAGAATTAGAATAGAATAGAGTTAGAAAAGAAATTACGAAAAGAAATTACAAAAAGGATTCTGGTAGTGGCAAGATAGTTGATTTATTAAAATACCTGATGTCATCATGCTTGCATGCCACTTATAAGATTACTTTATTATCTATAAATAATTGTACCTTCAATTTCAATCACCCTAATAGGACCACTGTAGTCATCTGGCAGTCCCCTTGTCTGTGCCTAT
>JAUUIK010099623.1:0-17073 GCA_032270385.1 Urticina crassicornis | reverse complement strand
CGTTTTAAAAACGGGGTAACATTTAATACAATGCTAATTCAGCGCCAGTATTTGTCCCTGTTTGTTATTATCTATAAATATATTAGAACTGGAACATTGTGATATGACATTCTATTCGAGTCAAAATTACGAGCTTGTCGTTTGATAGCTTCACTGTACTTCATGTAAACAGCAACATCAATATTATCAGTTGTCATTTAAAAGACCACATACATACATACATAACTTTATTTAGTACCAAACAAACAATTTACAAACAATTTACAAAAAAGATAATAATAATAATATAAAAAAATTAAAAAATTAAAATACAGAATTATTGTACTATAAAAGCTAAACTAGCTAGGCCACAGTAATAGATATAAATGGCAAATATAGATGGCAAATAAAGACAAAGTGTATACTCACCACTTCGAGTTCACGCGGACTACAATCTTTGGGGAAGTCTAGCCATGTTGTCATTGGACCATAAAGAGCCTTCAAAGAAAAAAGGTTATTGAATCAGTCGCTCTGGGGACGAATTTTTAAAAAACACTTGCTTTTGACACAATTGAAAAGACTTTAAATCGTGTTAGAATTGTCGCTGTTGTTTCTAGTACTACTGAATGTTCATGATCGTTATTGATGTTAGTCGTAAATCAATTCTCCCAGATTCTTAAATATCTTAATCAACGACCAAGACAAACTGGCAAAAAGTCTAAACCCCGCCTAAGAGTTTTTTTAGTTCTTGACAAAATAAATAGACGAGTTTTATGTTCCTATAAAAAAAACACAGATTTTGAACAAACAAAAAGAAAAGCGTTTTCTAAAGCGAAAAAAAGCTGCCACTCACGGAAGACGCTATCGCATATTTTTCAATACAACTATCATTGCATTATTCTAGCATTCTAAACAGTTCATTCATGTTATTTTCTTGACAGCTACAAGAGAATAGACGTGATATAGAGGTGCTAAACAACAGGTGCCACTTTCCACAGAGTTCTGTAATTATTCTTAGAGATTTAGAAACAGAAATATCATTTCCTGTAAAAACGGTCATTTATCATTTTTCTTGAGACGTTTGACAATTTTGTCATCAAATTCAGTTTTTTTTCTTTCTACTCGATCCAATGAGCTGTAAGCTACACTTCTGTATACTACTGAATTCGTTTCGACGTCTGCATCTAAATTCAAATTTATATCTATCTTTGCAGTATCAATTAAATCGTACAACAATTGAACCGGGTGTAATAATATATAATTTCCCATAACGATTTGCTAAAAATTGTAGTCAACCCACAACTTATGTAGAGTCGCGCGATTTGCACACGACATTTCGAAAGGTAATCGTGAACGACATATGGTAAGGTGTAAACAAGCGTTCTCGTAAGGCGTTTCTCTTTCGACCAAAGGAGGAGTGTAGAAAAGGAAATCGCTGCAGATTAATTGGTATTTCAGGTTTTTCTCTGAGTCAGCAATTGGAGAGGGGAATAAACTTCTCTTCACGGGAGGGGGTGGGGAGACAAACGTCTCTTCACGGGAGGTTAAGGTATACGTTCAGTGTTCCACGTACCTGAAGATCTTTGTGAAGCATTTTAACAGAGTGTCGTAACGTCACCATGTCTGGATATTCAGTGATTCGATATCGATTGAAATCCAATATAAGTTCCTAAAAAAAATTTAAGTTGGTTAATAACTCAATTACTACCAGGGTATTTAAATTAGTTTTTGTATACAATATCTTTATTTTACTGACTGTCTGTCTTTTTCTGTCTGTCTGTCCCCTCTGCCGATTGTCATTATGACTTGTACAAAGCACCATCTCTTTTTCTATAGACTCACGACAGACCTGTTCTTTGGAGATATTACATACCTTAATACCATGGATTGTTCTGGGTATTTGTTGTTTCTCGAGGTGGATGGTAATTTTGGTAACTTGATCAGCCAACATTTTAGCATAGCTGCAATATTCTTCAAATTTGAGCTGTTTTTCCTATTTAAAAAACAGTAACACGTTAAGCCATGATATCTTAGTTTAAATACGAGTGCAATAAGCTTTGCGTAACGAAGCGTGGGTCAGGAGCCTTATGCGCATGTATGCGCGCATTGGACGAGAACGTTATGCGTTTTGATGCAGGCATTGGACAGCAACGTTATGCGTATAAATGCGCGTATTGAACGGCAACGTTATGGGTATGGTTGCGCGCATGGGACGGTAACGTTATGCGTATGAATGTGCGCATTGGACGGAAACCTTTTTTGCATGGGAAGGGGAACCTTATATGTATGGAGGCGCGCATTAGACAATGAACCTTCTGCCTATGGATGTGCGCATTAGACAGAAACCTTATGCGTATGGATGTGTGCACGAAAACGTTAAGCGTGTGGATGCGCTCATTAGACTGGAACCTATGCACAGGGGGAGAATGAAATATTCGGATATGAGAAGAAGAGGGAACAATTGCGCGCATATTTAGGAAGAGAAAGGGAGTACAGATACATACATTATCGTGCAGGGATTCCTTGACTGACGGTGTTTTGGGGAACACTTCGTACAATGAAGCAACGTACGTCAGGACAGACTTCTCATCGGGATGTTCAGACGCGACCAAGTCTGTTTGACAAAAGAAAAATAATGAGTGACGTGTACTTCCACAAATCCCAAACATATACGACACAGAGGTAAAGTGACTCTCAAATGGCTTCCTTTCCGAACCAATCAGAAAGCACAAAAAATAATTGATTAAACCAGCTGATTAAACCTATTAAACGTAATTTAGGAACTCCATTTGTCTGAGTGGGATATAGACAGGATCTTAATCATTAAGCGCCCACCGCCTGAAGTTATAAATTCATTTGTTTTAGTTAATATTATTATAAGACAACCCACAGGATATAACATAACCCAAGGAAAAGCGGAATTAAAGAAAGGCTTAATCTACATTGACACGACAACGAGTTGTTGAGACTTTCAGTAGGAGTTTTTAAGGGAAATTCAATAAAACAAAAAGTTATATTTTAGAAACACTGGTTTTTGAATTGAGGATTTTTGCTTGTGCCTCGTACGACCCCTGGAACTTTAAGAGTATTCAAGGGTTTCCACTGAAAGCGCTATACAAACAAGTTATATGCTAGCTATTAGGGTATGTACTTTATTACGACACTTAACCAATCAGGATTCAAAAACAAGCTAAAGACATTTTTATTTAAAAAACATTTTAGTTGATTAAGTATTACGTGTGTACTATATATGTATTTTAGACTGCTATTTCGTGTAAGCCGCATTGAGGTTAGAAATGCGGCATACAAGCACCTATATATTATTATTATTATTATTATTATGGCAGTGAGTCAAGCAAATGGTCAAGCTGCTGAATCATGTTGAAATATAGATAGTTTTGTTTTTCAGTAACGTAATTATGATAATCGTGCAGGAAGTTAAGTTACCTTCGACATCGAGCAAACGGGGAAGATTTAGCTCTTTCTCGGCGACATGGAATGCGTACTCAAGGTTAGCCTCAGGAGAGGTTTTGCTTAACTTTGAAAAATCCACTAAATCTGGCCTGTAAAGAGAAAAAAATCGGGTCAGTTAATTTTGTCATAAAGAAAAATTCTTGAAATACTTGTTCAAAAGCAGAAAAAAAATTAAAACTACCGTTATTTTCGATTAAAAGCCCTTCTCATAATAAGCGCGCATTTTTTCAGTAATGAGCGCTTTAACGTATTTTTTAAAATATACACCACTACTCCGATAACCTCCCTTATTCCCCTTAGCCCTTACTCACCCCACCCCCGGGGAGAAAGTGTCCGATTTTCCACGTAGGGGGAGGGTTGGGCGGCAGCTGTACACAAGCTAAACAAGTTAGAGAAAACATACGACTGAACTGTCGTCGTAGTTCTTGTTGTTACAGTTTTATTTTATGACATAGCCGGGTTAAAGTTTACAAAACAGATTCTCATATTTGAAAAACATTGGCTTCCTGTCTCCGATAAGCGACCTTCATTTAGGTCTACAAATGAATTATCCCACGGCCTGATAGTCTGATACCCATGGTATTTAGGTTATCCGAATAATCATAGACTTCAAAACCACACGAGGTCAGTATTCCATTCAAGCTACCATGCTACTGTTACACGGGTCTTTTGTCGTCATCGTTTTGTTTTGCTGCGCTGTTGACGCACAAATCGCGTTCCTTCTGTGGTTCTGATTTTAACTGTTTCTAGATTCGTCATTGCGCTGCAAGTATTTAACTTTATTTCAAAAATTTCCGACACAGTCTTGGAATATTTGGCGTTTGGGAACCGTGTAGTCAAGTGTAGCCACATTGTCATCGATTTGTGATGCAGTTTAGTGGTTTCGACATTGCGACACAAATCAACGACACTTTACCTGTATCTATGAATTATCGCGTTAAAAGCAAAACCATCTCTCCAAGACGAACTGAAGTCTCTAATGTCCACTTTAGGATAGCTGTAAGAGATACATATATAACATTAGGAGCCATCCATTTATTGTGAGCAGAGGGATGAGTCAAATAGCATAACTTTAATAAGTTCCCATCCCACACCCCTCCTTCATATATACACACAATATACCATATATCTTGTGATGGTCAGAATTGGTCAGTCTTTTTTAGATTACTTGCCTAGTACAGTATATCAATATATAATATAATAATTAATAATAATAATGTTACACTAGGATAATGGGTTACACCTACCCCTGTGTGACTTTCTGTGACCATACTAAGAGTGCATCTTTAGCAGTCAACTCTTCAACCTTCTTACCAGCTACTTCCACATCCAGGTCAGATATCTATTATAAACAAAGACCCTTAATAAGTATTACAAATATAACCATAATATAATGAATAATATCCAAGTCAGTGGCAATATTCACTGTTTGCCAACATTAGCATTGTGATGCTGATTTGCTAACCATTATTACAATAGCTCTTGCCAAGCTGCTTAAAAATGTTTGATCAGGCAATCGATCTCTGGTTGGCATATTAATAACAATAGCTTACTACACACACAGTACTCAAACCAAGGTAAATCAGGGGGGGTTGGGGAAGGTGAGAGGCAAAATATTTATGAATTAAATCAAGGAACAAAGCTACAAAATAGTGTTGCCATCTTTATTGGTTCTACAGATTGTGTAGTTGTTGTTGGTTTCCATGGCAACAAGTTTGAAAATATTACATCTCTAGGTGTAATATTGATTAGATTATTTAGTTCGGGAAGCATGGGTGGTGTAGCGGTAAGAGCGCTCACCTCTCACCACTGGGACTCTGGTTTGATCCCCAGACTTGGTGTTACATGCGAGTTGAGTTTGTTGTTGATTCTCTCCCTTGTTACAAGGGTTTTCTCTGGGTTTAAATTCTCCGGTTTTCCTCCCTCCACAAAAATCAACATTTCTAAATTCCAATTTGATCATGGACGAGGGCCACAAGTTTATTAGCTTATAGCTATCACATGCTACCCTCGTAAAACATATGTTATTTATTTATTGTATTTCATTCAAGCACCATTAATTTGAGTGCTGTTGTGCTTGATGCTAATATTCAACAAGACAGTCATGATGATAGGTAATATGGTATTTTAGTGGAGACATGGAGACTTGTGTTGATGAAACTAACCTGGAAATGGAGAATAATTATCCAGACTAATCCAAGAGTCAGTTTGGTATTCCCATCCACTATGTCATCACTGCGAATGTTCACCAGCTTTATCTGAAATGAAAAGGGAGAAATGGGAATTGAAAAAATATAAAGTGAAAAATAAGATTTACAAAAAAGAAATAAAAATAGGAATAAATAAGAAGTTTAATTGCAGGCAATTTTTAAAATCTTTTTTAATTAATATCAGATACTATAAGATCGATTCAAAACTGCCCATATTTTCTGAGCTGAGTAAAAATAACCCTGTTGCCTATATTTCCATATTTACCAGCCTATATCAGACCTATTGTCTTTCACCCTTATTTCTTTTGATTATAGTAGGATGTAAGCATATGTACTAGTTACACCACGCTGACAAACACAAATAAACCAGCTATCCAGTTGAGCAGCCTATTTATTACACAGGCTAGTTGAAATTTTCAATTTGTGATATCAAGCAAACTAAGGGAGCCCTAACATGATCTATAATTTAATGATAAAGATTAATTTATAAATTAGTGGTCTGCCTAACAATTTATTAACAATACAGGGCTCACATTTAAGCAATTCTACATAGGAAGTACTTACTTGTCTGCTTTCTAGAAACTCCAGTGCAGTCTGAACATTTTGTAACATATGAAACCTTAGCTGCCCTTTTTCACGAGGCTGTAGATATGAAGTAATTAGTAGATATATATATAAGTAACAGTCATTATGCATATTGTAAAAAATCCCTGAGGATCACACAACTAGTTTTTTTATTCATTTCAATATATACAATACATGTGTAACTCATTTTTATCAAAAATTAAATTAAATTTTGTCTAGTATTTTAATCTCAATGTGCAAAGAAATAGAGTAAAATGAATGGAAAAGTTAATGAAAGAATGGGACAAAATGAATGAAATTTTTAAAAGGTACGTGTATGGCTTTTTACTTAAGAAAATCCAGTTAATTAAACAAAGGATGTTAACATACCAGCTGAACTTCACAGAGAACTTCCAACAGCTGGAGTAAGTTCTCGCCATCCCGAAGTTCTTCATATAAATCAAGGATTCGAATGCTCCTCTGTAAAAATCAACCACAACATTCAAAATATATTAAAATTAATATACAATCAATGGGCTTGATTATCTATGTGTGCATATCCTGCAACATGGTGCAGGGATTTCAATAAAATAAGAAGTTAAATGGGAAGGTTTACTTAAGTAGGTGGCTAAAAACCTTCATTAACAGTGCTGTACTGTACATGTAATGACTAAAGATATATGGCTCAGATATGGAAAGTAGACCCCAGAATTCGCCGGTTGCTATTGAAATCTCTGATGGCCGGTGTATGATATACTGAAAATATAGTTGTATATATGTGTGACAAGACAAAAGTCCAAGTAAATATTCACTGAGCCTGAGGAGAATAATTGTTTTAGTATAATTACACAGGTGAATATCAGAGAAACTGAAAAAAAGAAACACTGCACAAATTTACTGACTACAAGTAAAGAAAAGCAATGGAAAGTGCTCTTGCTCAAGACATTAACTGCACAGTAAATGTAGCGAAATATAAAAAAATTCTAAACCAATCTGCAAGTGAGAAATTCATCTGTGTAATTATACTAAAATGTGTTATATGGACTGATGCAGAAGTATCCAATTACGCTTGTTTATCACAACAAAATTTATTTTACAGGTTCTTGTCTTAAAATTAACCTCAGCATGTGAAATGTCATTTTTAATCTCAAACTATTTGAATATAACCACACGAGGGAAATATAAAATAATCACTAGCTAGTTCTTCTTTTTCTAAATAATTCAATAAATCTATATATATGTTCTTTCACTTTATAGATTTACAGAAAGTGATTGCATTGCTGATGCTAACTGCCGATACAATTTTATGAATTGATAGCAGAATTTTTCATCCTATATTTATAAATTAATCTATTTTGAAATTAAAAGATAAATTGATCAAAACAATACAATAACTGTGAGGAAATGTTCAGACACTTGTGTATAATTTCATAATAAAAGGTTATTTAAAGAAATTATAATCTTGAAATCTTTCATTACTTATAGCCAAATTTTCACATCACAGCTTATATATACATACATATATAGCTGCTCTAGAACAATTAAGGGAGATAACTTAAGAGAGCTAACAGGGGATTGGCTTAACAAACGCTTATAATTTCCTTTCCCCTGAGAAATAAATGACCTATGTATTGGAATATCTTGAGAATCTTATAGCTAAATGTAAAATATAAATTCTGATATCACAGTTAAGAAATGTTTTCAACATATAAAAGCATGAAAAGAAGTTGATAAGAACTTCCTTTTTAATGGTACAAGAATAAAAGAACAATAAAAAACAATTTTACTAAAGGTTTTAAAAGCTTTGGCTTAATGTTCCAGACAGTTATAATAGGATATAACTCACATTTATTTTCTTATAGCATATTAATCTATAATGGCCATGTAACACCTCTTCTGAAAATTCCTCAAAATCAAAAACTTATACTAGGACTGGAAAGACCGTGTTTAAATTAGTAAAAATCCAAAGTTTGAGAAAAATCTGCTTAATATCGAGGACGTTATGAATTTTTGAAATTCGAAATTTTACAAGGAAATGTATTATATGTTGGTGGGCAACACTTGCCCACCAAACATACATTTCCTTGTTAAATTTCGAATTTCAAAAAATTCCTACTTTATCAATAATAAACCGATCTTTCTAAAACTTAGGATTTTTACTAATTTAAACACGGACTTTCCAGTCCTACTATTAGTTTTTGATTTTGAAGAATTTTCAGAAGAGGTGTTACATGGCCATTGTGAAACCTTCAATACATTAAGAGTAGAGATAAAGTTTCAGTATGTCTTTTTTTGAACATATAAAACAAGAAATGTCTGCCTTGTTCTGTTTCTTTTCATAACTTTATCAAAGAAATTACATGTCTGAAAAATAGAGGCCTTTAATTCTTTTAAGTTCAAACTAACTCATTGTTCTTTGATGACCATAATCTGGAAAAGCCATGAAAACAAATAACTGGAATAATGTTTCTTGGATATTATTCAACCATATCAAATGACTTACAAAACCAATCTTCCAAACCATATATTCTAGCAAAAAATACCGTATATATATTATACAGGCATCCCAGCCACTTTTTTGAAAATCTGATAGGAAATATAGGCTGCACAAGTTCTAAATATAGGAAAACATAGGAATTTTTTCTAAATTATAGGCACTTTATAGGAACTAAAGTTTCAAAAAAACGCAGAACCAAAAAACAAAAAAATGGGAAAGAGTGTTGTTCTTTGTTTAGTCACAACAAAAATGCAAAAATGCTGGAAGGTGCATAATATAAATACATTCAATTTATAGGGAATATCAACGGTTTTCCATTCAATTTATAGGAAATATAGGAGGTTTTCCTGAAATATAGGAGGTTTATAGGATCCTATACAAATTATAGGAAATATAGGAGGTCTGGGATGCCTGATTATATACAAATATTTCCAAACATTATCTCTATAGTTTCATGCTTTTTGATCTATGAGACCAGAAAATATATAATTTTTGCTTATTTTAGTACATCAAACTAATCAATAACACAACAATTAGATTAGCTAATTTATTCTGTACAAATTCAATGTCTTTAATTTCTTTAGAAATTACTTGGATGTCCTGAGACTTGAACATAAATTTGACTTTTCATTATTCAGGTGCTTTGAGTGTCAAAAAAATATATAAACAAAATCAAGATAAAACTATACCCAAATAACAGAAAGAGAGAAAATTATTTTATATTAGACACACCCTTGTTCTTTGGATGTTCATATTCTGTTTACCCTAAATAATCGCTTCTTCTTATGTACTTTATGTAGAACAAAAAACACTCATGCTATGTCATGTTTATAGAGCAGCAAATATAAGTGTTGCTCGCCACTTTTACAATAGCTGGACAAAAGGATCCTTTATTGCACACATAATGACAAATAATATTTCAAATCCGATGTCACTTGGGAAAATTTAACATTTCAAAGTATTCCTCCAACTTAACAACGGTAATATTATTTGTACACCAAATAAACAATGTTTATCTATGTAGGAGACTAAGCAATTTGTTTATTTTTCAAGGGCTTAACAACCTGGTATGTGTCTTGGAATCTAACAACAAACACATTGTACCAGCTACAATAATTTCCATAGCATAGGATACCTAAATTGAAAATTCAATTTCAAACTTCAGACAATGTTTTGGGGTGAAGTCAACAAAATTACATTAGCAAAGCTAATTTAAAAGTTTGCAGAATAGCTGAAGCGGAGTAAAGTAGGTGCTAAATGACTTTGATATTTTCTGTATAGGTAAATATAGGGGCACGTAACCGAGAATATACAGATGGTTTTGAATCTAAAGTTAGACAATTGAGGGGTTCGTCCTGTCCACAATGGAAGCCATTTAAGTGCTGGGTAGCGAAAGGTATAATAATAAAATAAATCATAAAAACTTGTGGAAAAATCAATTTAACGTTGACAGCTTTGGGTCTTAATACACTCTTATGGCAATTCCATAAGCTGTTTTTATTGCTATGGGAAATAAATTTTGTTCTAAATTTTCTAATCGAGGATTATAATTATACATTCGATTTTCCGAAGTTTGAAGTAGATTTCGAATGTGTACGTCTATTATTAGTTGACAATAATCTCCACGCGTATTTGAATACTTTAATGTCAAAGGCACAAAAATTAAGCTGTTAATTTTAAGACATATTGTTCATACTTCAAGAGGAGGTAATGAGTGTAGATTCCAAAGTCTAGCTTCAAATCACAACAGACACTTTACGAAAAGCAAATTCAAGTTATGTATGGTGACAGACATTTTATATCTTTAGCAATTTACCTTCTGTAGACGGTTGTTAACCCACTTGGTGAAAGTCTTCTTCTGGACTGCATCTCGGTGATCTACACAAAATGAACGAAGGCAACTCTTAGCTCTTACTAAATGCATAATGATTTTGCTCTCCAAAATATGAGGCACAGACGAAATGTTCTTGAATTCTTTCCTAGCCTCTGTCAGTTAATTTTGAAGAATAAGTAAATAACGTCCTCGAAACTTCGAAGTTTCATTCCAGGAGGACAGGACTTTAAGCGAAAAAGCTCCAAATAAAGCTAGAGTTTGCTTGCATTTTCAATGAAAAAACTCCGAAACAGAGTGTCTATGAAGGGCTCTATGAATAGTTGTCTAAGGTGACACACACTCCTCGAAAATGAACACACAAAACTGACTTGCGAATAGTTTTTAAAGCAGGTCTAATAAACACAATAAAATATTCATAACACAACAACAACGCTCATTGATGCTTTTAGAATAACAAGAAGTTTGAATGGGCCTAACGAGCATAGCAAAGTGCGAGTTTCCAACCTGGTAAGTTGTGCTTCAACTCAACCATTCGCTGTCCCTCGTCGTCCTCGTCCTCATACATCTCTTCCAAACTTCCCTCCTTACTAGCGAACTCGAACTCCGCCATTTTGGGTTTACTAAACTCTCAGTGGGCTGGATTAAGCTGTCTGAATGTGTCTACGCATTCTTGGCTCCGACCGGGAAAGTTTTCATTTGAGAGAGTTCGTGACTGTCGAACAAAATGCAAGCCAAATTTGCACGGACATCCAGATATGCAAAGATGGTCTCGTGGTGTCGACTTCGAATCACGCCGACATCCCGAAAGTATCTCGTATCATTAACTCGGAGTAGCGCATTAGCTGTAATCTATAAAATGTCGAATTAAATTATATGCAAGAATGAATGCTTTTGACTCGTTGGCACATGGATAATAATCTAGATATGCTGTAGCGTATAAAAGGTTGGACCACAGTCTCCGGTGCATGGCCCGTGTATAATCAGGGTTCGCATCTTGAAATTTGAGAGCCAAAATACGTATTTAGTGGCCTCCACGCCTTTACCTTTACCCTATCAAACTAATGAAAATTTCGGAGCTTTTCCGCTATAAATCTCTGCCAAGGAAAATGGCTCTCGTATGCTTCTCATTCAATTACACTGATTGAGTATTTTGTACTAACAAGAGAGTTTTAAAAACATTTCGTACATACATTTGCATGCAGATTGAGTATCGTGGATTACTAGTAATACTATTTAGTGCTCTTTTAATGTAATTTTACTCCGAATTCTTCGTTGTTGTTGTGAGATAGAACGTTTAAGATAACCTTCATTTGACGAAAGACGACTACATAACAATCAGATAGAAAATAATAAGATGTGCATAAGAGTCAAAATTATTAAAACATTTTCACCGGCGCGATTGAGTTTATTCAAACTTGATCAGAAATGGAAAATCTATTTAGTTAGTTAAGCTTAAATGACGTTATAAAGTAAAGTTGACTCAAACACTTCCTTGATGTCAAAATATGTTTCTTATTGAGATGTTATGGAGGAGAGGATCACGATGTATTTTTCGCTCAGCGATTTTCAGTAGCACTTCCTGTCTGTGAGAGCTGAACTGCTCAAGTTTACTGCTCAAGAAAGCATAAATTTGGCTTTACGTTCAAGAAGATCATTTAGACAGGTGGCAAACATTCAGAATCGAAAGCAGTGACATCGACTATAACTCGTATCCCTCATGAAAGCGTTTAAGTATCAAAGTTTATTGTAATCTCTTTGATTCGATTTCATTCAATCTTCCTTGCCGTAGACGATGATCCATCGCCTTTGGTAGTAAAGACCATTGAGCCTCACATTTGAGAATATTTCAGAGACTTACCGGCTATTTTGTGGACAGCTCTATCTGCTATAGTAGCTGGACTCTTGGTTCCAGAGCGACTTCGAACTCTTCCTAACGGGGTAGACGGCCTGGACATCGTTCAGCTAATATAAAACTCCATAGAAAAAGAACCTCACCTAACGAACGAGAGTAAACTTCGACTTGGTTGACTGCTAGCCACGTTGTGGTGCCGAACGTGGTAAACTTTTCTCAGACCTGTCAAGTTCAAAAATATAATCCAAACATGAGTAAGATGGAGATAATCGTCTTCAGCTACGATTCGTTTGCATACCTTTATGATCGACTCGTTTCTGAAGACCATGCAATGAAAGCCGACTTCAAAGTTACTAGACCTACGTGGAATCGTCGTCCTGATCGAATCGGTCGACCATAATTTAGTTAAGAGTGTTATGAATATTAATGTACAGCCCAGAATAACAGCCAGTGATTGGCTAAAGCAAGCAGTATTTACAGAGGGTTACCCCATGAATGAATATAGTGAGGCTTCGCGTGACTGCGTGAAAAGAAAGCCTCAATAACATCGTCTGCACAATTTTAACATAGGTAGGCGATGGAATTTTTTAAAGCAGAATATAATCTCACCATGCTATTTTATTAACGCTGGATCGTGTAGATGTGCCCTAGAAATAGTTGCGTGATTCTTGAACTATGAATTTCCACGAACTGAAATTGACCCTTGAACAGCGAGGGGTACTTAGGATTATTTGACTTGCCTATCCTATTTTGTTTCTTCAGTTTTTCGTTGTCATTTAAAATATATAGAATTTCGATATTTTAAAGCGATAATTAAACTAAGTTGAATTCGATTCAATGTGCGTGATGTTGCCGTCGCTGTAGCCAACGAAAAGCAGCAGGAAAAGTACAATCCGAAAGAAAGGACACAGGCAACGAATTTCACAAACAAACCTCCTGCTGTTACAAATATATGCTTTTCGTGTATAAACAATACGATTGTCTTTTTGGTAATTTCTAGGTCAAACAATTTCGTAACTTCCGAGGACCCACAAAAATAAAAGTCAAGTACAATCAATGAATCTAAAACTGTTTGACGGACAATTAACAACAAATGGGAAAATAACGTTAATACTTTCATCACCAAATTAACGACAAAACGGTATATTATTTTATTTAATGTACGGATCTATTTGTACTTTGTTTGTTCTGTTATTGAAATTATTTTTCGTAACGATGGTGATAACTTCTTCATCTTCTTCTTTTTTTAATTATATAATTTTTCAACATTGTGTTTATTTTTAATCCTTTTCTTGTTTGCTCTGTTGTTGTCCTTTTTTTTTTTTTTTTTTTGCTGTATTGTTATTGTTAACACTGTTTACCCCTAGTATCATCATTTCTTTCATTATTATATATCCTCAATTTCGGCTTTTATACTATTATTCATATAAGCGATCCTGTGAAATGTAACGCCATACACCCGGGTTTAGACAGCGTGACTCTAGTACAATCTGTCAGCTCGCCTCAAGCCGTTACACCCAATGCACTGTGTGGGGGCGAGTAAATATCACGTGATATCTGAAGTTTACTAAACTACTCCACGAGTCTTTCGTTGCTTTGACATTCAAGCGTCCTTAGTTTCTAGAAATCAGTAACGCGTTTCAAAAACTTACCTATATCCTTGCTTAGCCCTCCGTTCTAGTCATGAAATTAACTTGGAAGCTTGCGTTTGTTGGACACTTCAGAACTGCTGATTGATTTGAATTAAAAATCGTATAAAAAATCTAGAAGTCTGACTCGACCACACCTTACAAATTTTTCGAAGTGTACGTCATTATACCTACAATGGATAGTCTAAACAACTGAACAGAAAGGACTAGAAACACTGCCAGGTCACATACACTTCTGCCAGCTCAAACTTTCAATAGCTATAATAACAAAGACTAATGTAAGGAAATTAGATGTTATATGAAATTCAAAAGGTAAAAAATTATCCTATTTTAAAATAGACTTAAAAAATTCAAACTAAACATGTAGATGAATATTTTTCACATAAAAACAACGCTTTCAAAACACTTGTTTTTCGCCAACAATTCTTGTCTTAATTCCCTGTTCTTGGCATATTAATCTAAACTTTGTTTAGATCTCATAGTTTAGATGAAATACATACATACGTAAATATAAGAATAACTCAAAAATCAATAATTTTATAAACTTATAACATTTCAAGGACCAAAATATTAAGAACTCACTAAAAATGTGAGATATTTTTCACACAAAAAATTATCACATTTTTTCCTTATTTTTATTAAGGATTAAATCTTTCCAGACAACTAATTACAACCTTTGATCATGATTTAGTTTCATTAAAGATTACCGTTTGGTTGAGTAGATCATTTGTATTTTTAGCTCGCCTCGCCCATGAATTAATCCCTGCTATGGCAAGGTCTATTGATGCTGGTATTGGCCCAATTCAATATCAGTCAGCATATCACCTGCAATCCATTCCAACTTGTCGGAAACAACTAAGTGATTACTTGGACTACACACTTGGAATTACTGAAACCCTGCGAGTGTCTATAGTGATAGTATATAACTCAAGTACCCTCTAGACAATCGACAATAAGTCGTAATTCAATCACGCATTAATCTATTAATTATTATGGTTAAATATGATTAGGTTGAATGCAATGTTTGCGCAATTTTTATGGTCAATAATTTCAATATATTCAGCTCTACTAAATAGAAGTGGATAGACGAATGTTCGTGGGGGCGTAGACCCCCAACAGATCCCCCTAGAAGTCGGCCATGCGGGGGTTGTTTGTGTTTGGGTCTACGAGTGATATCACAACGTGGCCACGCCCCCTTACGCAGGTAACCCAAACTCTGATGTTTGGTCTTAGATAAATATCGCATTTTTTCCCTAAACTTGAGTAAGATGAATTGAATATGCAAATTATTGCTCAGTTCTGTTGTGCTTTGACGATTATTTTAGGATTTTCCAATGTCATATCCAAGTTCTCTAAATTACAGCTTGGGTTGCCTGTGCTTTCTAAAGAGTTGATGTGTTCTGAGTTTGTGAAACTTTCAGCACTTGAAATCCCTGACCACGAGCACTGGAGCGAGAGAACCTGGCACCCAGGATATATCATGATAAATTAAATTACTTTATTCGTTATACTTTTAGAAGCAAAGTTTTTTTTTTTAATGTATTTTAAAAAGTTTTTTTTAAAGTTATTTTAAAAAGCCGTTCCTCGGGATCCGGTTTGATTAAACATTCCAGGAAAAATTAGAGTGGTTCCTAAAAAAAGATGCGACCACGGCAAGAGTGAATTTCCTTTAAAATCCTTCTCAAGGAAACGTCACTCCAAATAATATCTCATAGACCTTCAGGATATGGAGAGGACAAAGAGAGTCCGGGGCTAGTAGTAGCCAGACTAAACGTCTCATTGATGGGAATGCGCTCAAAGACATAGCGCGTATGGGTGCTTTTCGCTCATATATATTATATTCCCATACATTGTCATACAATTTTATACCTTTTTTGTGATGAGTTTGTGAGGTTTATGCAGCTGATTATATATCTTACTTCCATATTAATTCTTTTGTATTTTGATAAATGTATAATGAATGTTTGAAAAGGATTCTGTCGAAGCGTAGGGAAACAGTGTGTTGGTTGAATGGCATGTGATTGTTTACTCACAGCATCGGAAGTTTCCCAACTAAGGAGCTTTGTTAATAAATCTACGTTTTCTGAATATCTCTTCAATCAACCGTATTTGTCAAGGGTACAGAAATTGTTATTCATTTCGATTCGAACAAACCGTTTCCGGAATCAGAAACTTGTTTATTTTGCCAAGCAAATGACGGAAAACGGAATTGACGCTGCTGGGTCAGGATTGACAAGCCGCCAGTACGTTGCAAAGGAAACGAGGGCAAATAATTCCACTAGAGAGGAAAACATTTGAATCATAACATTGACCCTTACGTATAAATAGCGCAGACGTTTTGTCTGGGTATGAACCCTTTTAAGGTTATTTATTTGCGGATTACACCGTGTGCATTTCAAAAGATAATTCATAGCACAGGAAGCCCAAGCTACGTCTTTCCCTTGATTTTTTTAATACATCTTATATTGGGCTACAAGTTCTAACGATGGTTGCTGAGCTAGTTCACTGTTTGGTAAAGGAAATTATACGATGCATTGACATTTCAATGTTTGTAAAAAGTATATCCCATAATTACTAATATTTCACTTCTGGGCATGAGAGAAGACACTGGGATCGAGGCCGCTTCCCGCTCACAAATGCCAAAGGGACACGAGGTTTACGTGTGACGTCATCGCCGCCATGTTGGATGACGTAAACAAAAGAACCAAGAAAATCATCAAAAACCTGGAAAATACCAAGAGGTCAGCACTTATCTCAGTGGATACATTTAAAATAGATCCGTTAAAAGAAACAAAACTGACTCTCATGACATGATATCAATATGATAACAAAGCGGGTTAAAAAAATATTCAAGCGTTACTATACATGCAGTCTCTTCAGGTATTTATCGATTAAAGGCCCGGGGTCAACTCTCGTCAATTGACAAGCTCGTATCATACTTCACAAGAGAATGACATGTATGCTCATTGTTGACATCTGTTTATTGTAAAGTTTTGTTTTGTTGTATTTTGGTT
>JAUUIK010099622.1:0-25094 GCA_032270385.1 Urticina crassicornis | reverse complement strand
TAATATTAGCTCGCTGTTATGATATAAGAACAAATTGATAGTAACAAATTTTGTGGAAAGTCCACCAAACAAAGCTTACTTGAAGCATGATTCAAGCAGTTTCTGCTACCAGTTTCGATAGACAATAATATTAGCTCGCTGTTTATGATATAAGAACAATTTGATAGTAACAAATGTTGTGGAAAGTCCACCAAACAAAGCTTACTTGAAGCATGATTCACCGTAGTTGCAGAAGGTCAAGTTTACGTCTTGGCCGCACAAGATAATCATGATTCATACGTAATGACCTTTTTACTCGATAATTATTACGATCATCATTTTCCTTCTCTTTTGATCGAAATCATTGCCATAAATTCGTAGATAAAGAATTATATCATTTATAATTATCAACATCGATGAAATGTCGATAGCTGTAATCAGCAAGACTCTATGTAGTCCGGCGTTCACAAGCATTTATTTATTTTTATACGGAATCTTATTTTTGTTAAGTTCCCAGTTTTATCGCTATTTGTTTCAAAACTCTTAAAGACCGTTATTATAGTTCTCAAGAGTTGACACGTCGTAGATACGATTGTATCTTTAGCGGTTCTTGAGTATCGAAGGCAATTTGAAACAACATTGCCCCAAGGCTTCGGAATCTACCTCTTCCGCTCGAAAATGATTAAAATTTTCAGTAAACTCGGCGTAATTTAAATTTAGTACATCAAGGAAAGTGCGGTTTGTTTAATAAACATGGTTAAGGAATAGTCAAAAGCCCTTCAACCTCGTTGAGCTGATTTGAATGATACATCTGAACATGTAAATAACATCTAGTGGTCTATCGAACGTTCACCTTTGTTTTACCTGGTAACATTAAATCTTTGAAAATTACCATGATCTTGAAAAAAAACATTTTTGAATTCAAACATTATTTCCTCTAGTGTGTTTCTGGTATCATAGATATTCCACAAAGTATTAATTCATAATATTGAAGAGTGAAAAGAATAGGACTGTCAGAATATTGAATGATGTTAGCAGTTCTCGCTATCTTTAGCTGAAGATAAACACACGTCCACCTATCTCAGTGTTGGTAAGGTAGAATATCTTATCTTTAATCTAAATATAAATACAAGGAAAAAACCTTGTTTTATCTTCAATTAAAGGTGCGATTATTTTTGTGTTTAGAATAAGAGTGGCACAGTAATCTCTGATAATCGTCTTTATCTGATCCCGTTCACATATCTTACAGTCGTCCTGGATATCAAATGCTTACATAGAAACGTCTAAATGTTTCCCTAAATAAACTTTGAAAGCCCGTAGTTTTTCGATGTTTTGACTTTGGAAAATATTCTGTATCGTTTGAAAACAAAAAATACCCAAATATATTGAAAATTAGAAGTGTAAACAAAGTAAAAATCTTTTTTTTTTATATTCTATTTTGAATTCATTATGAATTCATTGGGGACTTACCAAATGTAAGAAATCATATTAGTCTAAAAATCAACGATTATTAGGAATCTTTATTACTAAGAATAGCGCTTTAATGACCTGCTTTACTGCAAAGTGATGAGTGTTTTGAATATCGCTTGACAAAAGCCAACGGTTTGGCCATAATCAACGTCTCGTGTGCTTTACGTTTCGAAAACAAATATAGCATTCACTACTTACTCAATTAAAAAAACTCTCGAGCCAAAACGATTAAAGGAAAAAATCGAATCAGCGCAACTGGGTGTATCGATTTTCTTCTACTCGTACGATTTTATAATATATCTTTGTTATTTTACGCCTGCGTTATACGAGGAGAATTTTGGTTGTTTTGATGAGGAACCTTAGTTTTCTTTTAACGTTATGCGGTAAATGTAACTCTTATGGGAAAGCTCGTTTCCTATGCGTTATTTTTAATTCCGACAAACGCTGTAAGACTATAAGTACCCTAACTACGACCTATCGGAACAACACTGACAACACAGCGGCGAATTTGCCGGCATTCTACTGCTACAGTTTCCCCTTGTTTGTAGCAAACCAAAACACCGCGATACTTCCAAAGACCAACTTCAAAAATCGCCCGAAAATTACGAGCAAGTTTATTATTAAGCGTGGAAAATTCGCCGCCGTTTTTTCATCATTTTTCTCGTTAGTTTTGTTTCTGGTGTTTTCTCGCTGTCGTCGCCCCCTGCTTATGGAGGAAATTCCCACTAAGTTTTCGTTGATTTAAAATGTACTTTTTCGCTATGTTTTGCTTTTGCCAACACCTTGTTTCCGAATGCAGAAGAGTGAAACGCCGACTGTAAGCTCCTTAATTACACGTCTCAGTGCTACTCTACGTAACCACGTTACGCCTGATATTCCGTTTTCTTTGAGTATTCCAAGAAACGATAATTTTTATAAAGAAAGAAATAATAAAAATACGATAAAGCTAGCGAAGGTATCAATTACGGGTCAAATTAACTTGTGAGCGTTACATTATTGTGAAAATAACCTGTCATATTATTGTATTTTTGCTTTGAATTCAAAGGGCTTAATCAGGAGAAAGACTAAATATGTTTATAATTAACCTATGTTTTGAAATCCCTCTTATTTCTAAACACTGTTGAGAAAGATCAGTTATTGCTAAACTCGCAGAGCGATACATGGCTTGTTTTTAAAATACGCCGTTTCTAAACAGTTATGCTCTCGAAGGAACGTTATGCGAGCTTAGGAAGAAGAGGTTTCTTGCACTCTCTCTCTCTTGTTGTTGCTATTTGAAATTATCACTAGTCTCATTCTCGATAAGCAGAGGAAAGACACGACAAATTATTGATTTATTATGACACATTCTCGTCATTTATTGTGAGATTGAAACACTGTGATCTTTCTTCCACATTTCAAACACCAGCATTTGCAAGTGTAAGATTGTAGCTCCCACTTACGTCTATCTTCAAGAGCTTCTCCTTCCCTTTCCTACACAATCCACCTGTTCGCTTTTGAACACATTTCCCCCCAAACTCAGGACATATTCCTCTCGTATTGCAAGTTTCGAATATTTGTTTTCGCCCGTCCAATTAATTCTAATTTCCCGACGGAGCCGACCTACGTTTTAAACTTAAGTATCTAGAATATACTAACGGTTTCCAAAACACTAAAATATAATGAGTTTTTCAGCCATAATTTTGTTGCAATATTAATACACACGAGTTTACTATAGAGACTCGGAACCCTTTGTATTATGAGTCTTATCTTTCTAAGTAAACAGTGTAATGGAGCGAAGAGTAGTACAAGAGGGCAGACCTTAAATTGCCTCTGATTGCAATCTAGTAAAAAAAATCTACAACCGATATTGAAAATGCTTGAGCTCAAAGAAGCCCGTACAAATATTTTATCATTGATTTCGTCCAAGGGTCTATTACACATTGATCTTAGTCAACACGCTATAATTATATATTTTTAGGTTTTTTATCGACACCACATTAGGGCGATTTGCAAAAGTATTTTTCATTTGGCTATTTACAATTTTATCGTTGAAATGTTTACAATTTCTAAATTATCTGTAGAGGGATTCTATTTTCCAAGTTTAGTACATACTTGATATTAAATCCGTATTTTGTCCTTTTTTAATTACTTATCTTGAATATTTATTTTTATCTATATATATCTTCGTGTATTACATATATATATATATTGTGTGTGTGTGTGTGTGGAAAGGACTGAGAATGCAAATTTTTTTGAGAATTGTCCAAAAAATAATAAACTCGATTCAACAAAAGAAATTGTGGATTCGATTTTCACTTCTTTGTTTAAAAATTCCCGACATATATTCAGTATTCCCTCTATTTATCTTCCTCCCATTATAGAATCGCTTATTGCGCAAAAAAAAAACACATTTCTTACAGAAGTTCTAGGTGGTAATCCTAACATCAAAATAACTTATTTTTTGTCCCGAATCACGAGTACGTCGTACTTCTCATGCTTTTATCACCTTATTCGAGCTTTTACGGGATTTCGCTTCTAATCCTAAATGGAGAACATTGAGATTTCAACCCACAAATACTACTAATCTTTCGCAATGTGTTCGTCTTTAAATTCATTCCTTTTGTTCTTCCTTCTATTCTAAAATAAAGACTACTTTTAACGTTAGTTTATGCAAATAAGAAACGAAAAACACAACGTTCGAATGTCGAATATCTGGATAAATCATAATATAAAATCATTGCTTTAATCTTAGAGTTCTTAAACTGCCTTTATGTATTTTAGTAGTAGGTTTGAAAAAAAAATGTTGAAATTCAAGGGAGAAAAAAATCTGAAGATTTTATTTTATTTTAATTATTCTATTTTTTCCCAAGGGTTTTAATAATTTTTGTACGAGTAATTTTTGAAATTGCAGAATCCTGTGTAATTAATATTTACTCGCACTCTTGAAAATCGTTCGCAATTTTAGCTTCTTGATAACCGATTTCAACTAAAACCTGTCACTTGTTTTTACTCAAATGTCGCGTCTCCAACGTTCAAGAGAGAAATTCACACCGTAATGACTTTTTACTCCAACATTTCGCGACCTGTTTTTAATTAATTTTTGACATGGGCTGGCTTGTTCAAACATTGAAGTACTGCGAATAACATTTTAATAGAGTGTTTTTGGACCAGCTTCTCATTTAATAGTAAAAGCGAGTTCAAAACAAGCTTCGCTTATGGGTTTCTAACGCGGGTATTCAAGACGTTTGAGTCGATTACGCCGGGCGGATAATCACGATGTGTTTCGTTTAAGATATATTGTCTGAGCTTTGGGCTTCGATACTTTGATTTATTATGGCGTTTTTATTTTTGCCTTGATTCTGCGGTCCGTATCGTTGGCGCGCACGGAAAAAGAGGCAGCGTTGACTGTAATTACTCGAGCGACTGGGGGTCGCGTAAGTTACATTATGTGATAGTTGACTTTGTAATGGTTTTTGCGGCCGATAAAGTGTTTTATAAACCTATCAATTCACATCTAAGCGGTGTGATTAGCGCGATCAAATCATCGCGTACATTGCTGATAAGAGCTGGAAAAACTCCATCTCGAGATTACCATACAACTAGAAATCTCTTTGACCTTCACAAAACCACACGAGTATACAATATATTATTTTCTTTGTTCTTTCCAAGTTTGGAACCAAAAGTTGTTGTAAATTATGTGTTGTCCTTGCAACGTTTTTTCTAAACTTGACCTCATTTAGGAGCTGTGTGGGTTCATATATGATCTAAGACGTAAGCGTATTTACTCCAGGGTTAGTTTGTAGTTTACTTCGCCAGCTGCGGTTTGTTTACACAGAATATAGCAGTGTCTTTCAGTTTTCTAGGCATATTTGTCTTCCTAGTGACAAGATAATTTCACCAAAGTTCTACACGTAAAAAGTCAAGAGCATTTTATGCTTAGCAAGGGTCCCCCAAAACTCATCATTGCTCTTGTCTCTTGTGTTTTCAACAGAGTTTTTAACACCGACGAATGAAAAGTAAATCGATCGCGTTTGGGTTTGTCGTTAAGGTGATACCAAGAGATTTTGCATAAACTTTGTGGAAGTGTCGCGGCTAGTTTTCTGGTATTTTTTTGTTTATCAAAAGACATAGCTCATAATATAAGCCCGCCTCAAATCCCTCACAGACAAGATATACACAGCTTGAAAGATTGTATTTCATAGATATTAACCCAAGTCCGATTTAGTTTGCGATTGTCGAGGCATAAAAAGGGCCGTATTAAAAGCCGTAACTTTCATGATTAGACCCGGTAGAGTTAAAATTAAAGATAGAAAAGACTACGCCACAAAACTAATTAATCCAGATTATTTGATGCACTCCGAACCTGTTGTGTATATCGGAAAAATTTGCTTAGCTGAACAAGCAGGGGGACCACTTTTAGGACTTGACCGTGGTTTAGTGTAATTAGGAGCGATTTAAAACAGACATGAGAAATAAATGGACGAGAAAAGTGCAAGTCCATCAACACGACAATTTGTAGCCATTTTCATTCATTTGAGACCCTTACCTTTTTCTGATGACAATAGAAATAAGCACCGTCTCAAAGTTAATGTGTTAGAGGTTCTCTTGCCTGGGGGATGTGATGAGAGTAAAGCTAGAATTAGATTAACACTGATATGGATTCTCCAGTTTCATAGCTTCATAACATTCGACCCTCGATTCGCTAAGCTATCCGTGCTTTTAAAGATTTCTATCGCACGAAGACACATCCATTCTACCTCCAGACAAAAGGGCTTTCTTTAGATAAAGTTTATTGGTTTGAAAATAAATCGAGTTGATAATAGCTTGTATACAACCATAGCTTTTACAACGGACAATAACGCAGATCTAAACTCGCTTTTGATGGTGATTTATGGCTTGCAATTCAGGGAATACTTCTAAGTTTATTCTACCACTTCAGACTCCATTATAACTCCGTTTTTACTGTGCTTTTATCAATGTTTTTAATTAAACCAAGGAAATATTTTTAACTCATACGATGTGTTATTCATGTACAATTTCGTTCAGTTTATTTACTGAGTATCGCATTTGAGAATATACACTCGGTACCGCAAATCATTAAATTTCACGAGTGTTGGGAGATAATTGACGAGCGAGAAAGCTCGTGCGCGACCTATTAAGTAGTTTTAAAATAGTTTTTAAATTGTAAGGAAACATGTTTGGAAAATAACCTTCCTTATAGCGTGTTCAACGACCCAAATTGAGCTTTCTTAATTTTAGATGTTATTACGAGGAATCATGCTTGAAAATAAGATCTTTAAAGTGCGTTTTAAATGTGGAATTTTGTCTAATGCAATAAGGAATTTTTCTTTCTAATCATGACTTTATGTTTGGATTGTTTAGCGCCAAAGATCGATGGTAACAGTTTTTCTATAATTTTTGCCAACTAATCCACTCTATATCATTATTAATCTATAATTCATTTGGTGTTGATGCGGTGGAGGCGGGATTTCATGGAGCTGTTTTACAACCAGGCTTGACGGGTCTCGGCATCGCCAAACGATCAGCATCTCAATTTACCTGTTTTGTTCGCCTCTAGGCGGGGGGCAGTTGCGACCTAGGTGGCATAAAGTTCGTCCATAATGGACTTTTCGAATTTTGCTTAAACCTACAACTTGGTTTGAGACTCTCTTGAAAATTTTGTGCGTTTTTCGAGAAGTGGTCGGAAATAGACTCTAGGTGCCTTTGGCTTTTGTTGTAGGAATTATTGATGAGATCTGGTCAAGTAGACATGTGCTAAGTAGAGCTGCCAGAATTACTAATGCGTATAGTTAACCTCTGCTCTGGGGGCTTTTAAATGTACTCTAAATGGGGACAGAATTTTGTCACAGTAACCGCAGTTGTGGTATTACCTTTCCACGGAGCCAAATCTCCTACACTTTGACTAGTAAAAAACTAATGAGTTTACCAACATATTTATACGGTTGGTTCATTCACCTCACTTATTTGTTTTCCTTGAGCTTTACATTAAACTTTCAATGTTTTACAGTGGATATTTTTATTAATATATATGTATATATTACTGTGGGTGTTATTTCTAACCTTCGCTTTTAACCTTTTGTTATAGGCTCTCCATCTAAACGACTTCGTAGTCGTGGACGTCAAAAAGACACTGCTACTTCTGCATAAGTATTTCGCTTGTAGTTAATATTCATGTAAATTCATAACGATCTATAACGATTCTAAACTTTGTTTTGGAATTGAAACGCTAATAAGTTGTCGGTGGACTGGAGCAAAGTTGGTTTCGTTTCGAAGAAACGAAAGCCTTAGATATCGTAAATCGGACGTCGATTACACAATCTAAGTCAACATTTTTTGAAAATCTTTATTCATAAAGTTTTTGTATTTTTGTTATCAAAATGTATAAACAATTTTTGGTTGTTGCGTATTAATTTCGTAAAAGTATTAACACCTTTTTCGATGGTTTGAAACCTAAGCTAAAACAGCTAATGATAATAAAAAGTTTCTATTTGCCCTTTTATTGGGCCACTGTAATATCTTTGTGACTGTTTACTTCGTGAAACAGTTTGCTTAAGAAATCGAATATAATAAGAAATTATGTTGGGTGAGGAAAATCAGCAGAGGTTCAAAGGAAATTCAACGTAAACATGAAATTTTCTTTTGTGAAGAATGCGGTCAATCCTGTTTGTCCATGCAAATTAGGCGGCAAGCGGCTAGCTGGTGCTCTGTCCTGTGGCTAGATTTGGTTAGGGGTTTTTCACGCAAAAAGATCTCCCACGGATAGTCGGCGTCACTGGCGAGTTCAATTCCTCAAATAGACTTGCAATAAAAAGGCTGGAGAAAATGACCGAACAGAGAAATTCTAAGGAATCCCCTTTTGTAGATTTCTCATGCAGTGCGCTTGACTAGAGCTCTCCAGTTCACAGTGCGGTAATTATTTTGGCGCGGTCTACAAATTAATTAGCACGGCGCGAAATTCTTGACCAATCAGGTCCGGGTAGCCTCTAATTACATCGTTTGTAACCGCGGCAACGTGACAGCTTCAAAAGAGAATGACTGGGGCATCATTAGCAAGCGGTGACTGACCACGTGCAACCGATGTCAGCGAGCGAGTGCCGCCGGCGCGCCAACACCTGCATATGCACGGCTAATTTTCATCATCGCGGCCAGATGACAGCTTACTTCCTCTGCATCGGTGATTAAGAGTTAATTGAAACAGCTGACAAGAGTAACCAAAGCGCTGATTTGTCGATGTCAAGATAGGATCTTGGAATCAAAATGTCCTAGCCCGCCCCTTTTCACAACACCACCTAACAGCTGCCAGATTGGTCCGTGGACTGTCAATCATTGTGACACGAGTAACGCAACTAAGGGACCATTTATCAAGCCTGTCATCGTCTCGATCGTCATTGGCTGGGAGTGGGTCTAGTGCCAGTTCTCGCGCGGCCCGCAAATAACACACAGAACCGTAAAACTTCGAGTCAAAAATAACGTGTGCTCTTATGATCAGTGTAGGAAACTTGAGACTACCTCTCACGTTGCGTACATACTGAGCCAGTATACAATCAAAGAACACCAACTGCCAAATACTATTGATCGGACAAGTTAACTAGTGACCAACCAGAGGTAATTTTCTTGAATTTACTACAATATGTCGGCACCAGTTATTTTAACTTCTTCGCCGAATCCCGTTTCTGGAAATGTAGCCACGAACGGCAGCGATAACTCTAAAACTAACGGTGCAGACCGCGTTAAAAGACCTATGAATGCATTTATGGTGTGGAGTAGGGAGAGACGGCGGAAAATGGCTCAGGATAATCCCAAGATGCATAACTCTGAGATAAGCAAACGTTTAGGAACTCAATGGAAGCTCTTATCCGAACAAGAAAAGCGTCCCTATGTTGACGAAGCTAGAAGACTACGAGCCTTACACATGAAAGAGCACCCGGACTACAAATACAGACCACGAAGAAAAGGAAAAACCCTGATGAAGAAGGATAATAAATACGCGCTCTCCATGTTGAGTGGAGCACAAGGACAGGCTCAGAGAAGTGTTGTCCAAAGTACAGCTGAGCACTTTGCTCAAATGAACGGTTATGCGTATAGTCCAGGAATGAATTACAATCCAGGTGATCCATACGGTAACATGTACGGTGGTGGACATCCTCTATCGCCTCATACACCAACACAGCTACAGCCCTCGATGAACGGTATGTCTCCACATGTATCATACGCTATGACAGCCGCTCAAATATATCCTCCAGCCAGTGTGATCACGAGCCAACCGGGTAGTTGTTACTCTATGAATGGCAATTCTGCGATTATGAACTCTCTTACACCTCCATACACTCAACATAACAGCCCAGCAATGCCTATATCTATCAAACAAGAGATGCCTAGTCCAACCGGCAACCCACCTCCAAGTCAAAATTGTGCCGACCAACTTGGAGACATGATAAACAGATATCTTCCGAGTGAAGCGGCATCCTCGTCGTCGTCAATACCTACATCGAGTATTGTCCTGTCAAGTCGCTATACACAGCAATGGCAAGATCACAGGGATAGCAATGTCCCCGGCCATCCAACGATGGTAGGGAATATTCCAAGCAACGTTAGTGGAGTACGTGGAACTATGCCTCTATCGCACATGTAACCAATTTATTTGAGGACTCTTTATAGGCCATCCTCAAGCTCGACCAACGTTAGCACGGTAAATCATATTTTTTACTGTATTAAGAGAATTTCGACTCTCGACTCCGGATGATTTTTCGTCCGGTGATGTAAGTTATTGAGTTATTTCCAGAGAGTTTGACATAAAGTAGCGTAAGGAATTTATCGGTAGGGGCTATTAGCAGTCCCACTATCACTATGGATTTGTGAATAGCTTTGTTGCACTGGAGCGAACATTTATTTGAAAGATTTCGCGTACATAACAAAAATTACGCCAAGAAACTTTATTGTAACTGTAGACAAAAAAATAAAGCTCCATTTAAGGTTCCTTTGAGCGCCTAGAAATTCTTGGTCAAGTCTGTTGGACTTTGAAGGATCCAAAAAGACTTTAGGGGTTCTACTCTGTGAAGTGCGATTGTTTGTGTTGGCCCTTACTGAACACGTTAACATTGATTTGTGTATCATATGTGTATAATTCGAACTAGTCAAAGAGCGTAATAATTTCTTGATTTGATGATCGTACTTGTATATATGACTATAACGTCAGTCTACTCGTTATTTTCATTTTGAAAAGAAAAAGCACATTAAAAATTTCCAAAACTTCGTGGGTGATTTGATTATAAGTCTTTCCGTTTAGATACTGCAAAAACGTAGAGCTTCCAGCCGAGTTTGCTTAACGCGTCGTGATCCGTAGTCCGGGTTCGCGCGCTCAATATTTGAATAGTCTGTCCAAAAATTGCTCGAATGATTTTATTTGATGTACGGCCCGTGAAAGCAAAACAAAAGACAAGATTTCTCCCTTCAATACAAGTATATAGGTAGAGGAGGGAAAATCGAGGTTTTGAATAAGAATGCAGAGCAATTGAGGCGTTGAGCCTCTGAAATGGACGTGTCACTTGACAAACCAAGCGTCAAATGAGGTGGTGACAGGTCGTTCTGGTCTGTGATTGGCTCAATGCTAAGTGTTGATGGCAGCTGGGTTATCAGCTTTTCCAATAATAATCATTAGTACTTATTACGAGTGCATTCCGAGAATGCACAACTAGTCCATTAATGAACGAGTAACGTACATTGCTACTAGGCTCGAACTTGGTTATCTTTGAAACGTCACGTTAAATCATAGAATGTAGTTCTTACCGTCTAGAATAGCGGAAGGTTGAAAGACCCTTCCAGAAATCAACCCCTACATGAACAATTTTCCTGTTTCTCTTGGTTACTATGGATACCACGGCCTACAACATCTGCCAACAGGCAGCTGCGATTCTTCAACGACAGTTCCCAAGTTTAACCCAGCTTCTTGCAATCTTACTCAAAAACCCTTTTCTAGAACCTAAGTCTAAAATCTTTCTCGAGTAATCGGTAGTTTGGGAGTGCGAACGTGACACGTAATTTCTGTAATCATTGCCCGGGAATTTAGATGGTTGATGACAGCTTCTTGGACCGCAATTAACACATGTTTATCCGTTTCGGCATGGAAGAGAGAAAATATGCCTCGTTGAAATAAAAATAGCTGCGCCTTGATTTCCTTCATTCCCTCTGCGTTAACGCGTATGCGGTTGACAGCTTTAGAGTGGCATTCGCCGATGTTTGAGGCAGAATTCGAAAAAATTCTTTTCGGCAAACAACATCTGGCCTTAGTCCAATATTAGGCGAAAGAAGGCCTATCCGTTTATTACTGTTTACAGCTTGGCTGTCAGAAAGAAAGTGGTGAGGGCATCGCTAGTTAGCTTGCGCAATTACTGTTCTGAGCAAATAAAAGTTCATTTTTTCAAGCGCAATATGTATCCCTTGATAAAGTTATGAAGAGCTTGCGATGAACTCACAGAGCGGAAAAATTGCCTACGGAGAGTGATTTGAGATGCAATTACGCGTCTATATTGATCTAAGTCATAATGCAAAATAGCTTCCGAACTCAAAAGTCTTTTAATGAATTTACTTGATCGTTTGATCGTAAACTCGTGATTTTCGAATTATTAGTATTATCGTCAACTACGTTATATTTCGTAACCTCGTATCCATAAACAACTTCTTACGCGGCGAAAGAAATGGAAAACGATTGAGGGCACTTTTAAATTAATATTCTGGTAGCGAACCTCAATGAAGAAAGATATGCCATGATTTAATTTAGTTTCGCTTTATATCCTTCCGTTTAGCCTTCAAGTTTAAAACGTTATCGCTGTTTGTAGTTTCAAAATTATTTAAGTATCTGATTCACGGAATTTCATCTCTGGTCTAGTTTTTACTGCGCTGAAAAAAACGTCATATTTGATAGATTCTACGTGTTACATGAAATGAGGCCATTTGTAATGCTCTGCAAACAATACTAAAATGCTAATTTTGTTGAAATTCTATGCTGTTATTAATACAAGGACTAAACACGTATTAAACCTACGATTCGGCCAACAATCTCCGCTCTACTTGCGCCGTTCCTCGCCGAGACTGGTCCGTGTAATGCCGATGTGATAGTTTTTTTCCGCAGTCTTTATACGAGTTTATTAGTATGTTGAAATTGATGAATGGAAGGAGAGACAATAAGAGTCTTTAACCTTTGGTTTAGTTCTGATAGCTTGCTAATGTTCTGGTGGATGAAACTATCCCTATAACCACGCAGAAGTCAGTTCTTTTCACAAACACAAGTGGTTGTGATTCAATTAGCCCTAAATTCATTTATCAACTCCGAGACTGTAGGCAAATAAAATCGTTTTTCAGGTCAATTTATACGTTTAGTGTTGCATTACCAGGTCTTTTGTTCGATGTAGACGTTTGAGCTCCTACTATTGTTTAGTTTTGCATGTAAGAAACCATTACAAAACACTAATAGAAAGGAAACACAACCTGATAAAAGTCTTATCTTCATCTGTATGTTCATGTTTACATTGAGCGTCGACGATCTTTAATAGCTCACGTTTAGGGTCTTTTTCTTCAGCCAACATGCGAATTTATGCCCGTTACCGTAGTTTACACTGAACTACTGGTCGCCATGTTTAGGCTGTTGGCACGGATCACTATGGATTCGAAGAGCGAAATATTATAAACAGATCAAATGTTATCGAGTTATGGCAACAGTATGTAGAAAATTGGAGATTTAAGTTGTGAAAAATAATTTTATGAATAAAACTTAAGACCAAAGGAGGAAGATATGGGGAGATGAAATGTTATATATTCAAGAATCATGGAGTTTGTTTACACCAACTCTCCACAGCTGTTCGTCTTATTTTCATCTCAACCCACAACAAGAGTGGTTCCTTACGCTAGTACGCTTTTCTTTTAGTATCTCAAGTAAAAAAGATTGAATGTTTTGGTGAAGAGCGGAAGAGTTTGAGGACCTGTACACGCTGGGATCTAGCACACGCAGAGAGAGGTCGTGGAGAGTACACAACACAAAGCCTAAAACTAATTAAACTCTCTGTGTGAGCTCCAAAGCAGTGCTGCCTAAAACCCTTCTCTGTCGCCGACAACCATCTTCACGCGATATTTCCATTGCTTCAATCAGGAGCATTATGTCTAAGTAAAGACGGTGGGAGATTTGCGATGCTCTATGCTGCTGCTAAACTTCCTAAATATAACGCCTCTCAGCCAACTGGTCGAGCGAGAACGAACTTGACGGACCGATCGACACGAAAGTAAAAAGTTTGACAAACTTTTAGCGTATTTATCAATGTCTTAATCGAATTTTCGACGTTAAACTCATGAACGATATTTACTTCCCTATCAGCTGGCCTGCTTATTAGCTATTTAAAAACAGTACTGTACGTTTCGAATGCGTGATGATTTTTAGAGCAGTACGAAAGTAATCCTCTATCGTAAAGTGTCTTCTGTCGCTCTCTTCTGACACAGTTGGAACGCTTAACAATCCGTTCCTACCCACACGACGGGTTTCTCATCCTTTCTCTTCGCAGATGTTACCCAAATTATACAATTTTTCCTGCGTTTTTACATGAGTATGTCGATGTTTTATACCCAAATCAAATCTCAATTGTTTTGTAAACTTTGCGGACCCTTTCACAACCATAATATCGAATGTGAAATTATAACTTCGCTGATTGTGAATTCCTAAAATTTACAACAAAATTGCTAAATTGTTGTTACCATTTGGAATAATTTTCTAAGTTTTGTTGCCAAAATATTACATACGGGATTTAAAAAAATATCCCTATGAATATATGATTCTAAAAAATCTCTGCATGAGATTTTGTTTGGTGTCATTGCGGGATTTGTATTGTAAAATCCCCTACGTAGTATACATATCTTTAATATATTCCACTATACAAGTATATTGTATTGCCTGTCTAGTAAAAATACAGGGATTTTCTGTCAATGATCAGTGGGGCTTTGAAAGCAAAACACTTGTCTTGCTATCGCCAGTAGGACCGTCGAACTAGTCTACAAGTCTCGCTGAAATAGCGTCTTGCACATGAAAACAAACTACGGTTCATCAAGTGCCTTTGTGCGGCGATCAAGGGAGGAGCAAGGAAAAATTGGGGTCTTTCACTTAGGAAAATAATTAACACTTTTGTTCAACTAGATACGTAAATGAATTGAATAATTTATGTTGAAGGCGGCAGAACTCGTTTAAGTAGTAGTAATCAACGTAAACGCCTACACTCCAAAGCCGAAAAATTCTAAATTTTTCCAAATTTTCTTTTTTTCCAAATTTTGTAAATATTCTCTCAAAACATGTTTGAATTTAGATGAAATGACGAGATTATATAAGTCATGCTGCAGTCCAAAGAAAGCATATTTAAAGCTTTTAAAAGTCTAAACAATTAGTATGTCATTGATGGTCAGTTCCAAAACAGACACTAGAATTCTGCCTTGCAGGAAGAAGCGATACTTAGCGTTATAAATAAGCTATTATTGGATTTCCTTTGATACTCGTTGCAAAAACTTGTCCTTAAAAAAACCGTTTCTACACTGAAACATAACGGCCACTCGTGGGAAAAGAGCAATATTTTCAATTTACAAGTTGTGAAGATGGGGTGATTCCTTAGGGACTAACTTAGTGTTTACACACGGGCTTGAGTCTAATTAGAATTTCAACATAACTGATTTAAATGATTACACGATAAGAGTAAGATAGAAGATCGTTGGTCGTTTTATTTAAAATAGAATTAGTTTTATAATATATTTCAGTGTGTCTCGTGATTTAACGTCAAATTAATACAAGAAGACACAACTCTTTTTATAACACTAACACATATAGGACTCATTTCCACAACACAGACAACCAGCTGAACTGCAGAATTTCGTTTGAGCGAAGTCTGTGTTTAAGTATTCACGTAAGTCGTTGCTGTAAGGCTTATAATGTATATTTATTTGTAGATTGAAGCAATGCAGTTGAATGTCAGTTTGTATTTTCAGCTTTGTTAGCAGGGATAATCAGAAAAGCCAACATTTACCCTCGCGTTCTTTTATTGTATGTAAAAAGAAACAACGACTCGTACAGAGCTTGTGAATAGAACATTGTAGTTCACTGTTCTTTTTATTTATGCAATGTAAACGAACCTTTACTTTTCTCGACAGTAAAAACCAGCTAAATTCATTATTTGAACTGTAAACTGTAACGAGTAACTTTCTTTGTTGACCAAAAAAATACATCTGCAATCATTTCAGGATTCTTGCAAGAGAGATTTCTAACTAAAGCTTTCTGTTCGATATTTCTTGTCAATACATGTTTTGAATTTTGAAGTTCTAACTAGAAATACTAATGAAATTTTGAAACGGTACAAAGACCTGGCAACTGATATGCAGGTAAAGATCGTCTCTTGCTGTTTTTACTATTCACGAGGTGGATAAGCAACACGTGTTTATTACCATACCATGATCACATCGTCTGGCCTATTCTATAATATATTCGCTCTCCATTATTGTGGCATTGATCTCACCATTAATAAGAAATAAAATACCGAGTATATTGATCAAGGATGAATACGTAGTCTTGCTGTCCAGTCAGTCAATTCCAAAGTGAATCGATTGATTTAGTTATCAGGTTTTGTATTTAAGTTTTCGTCTAGTTGGACTGATCAGTGTGTTTGTGTATCTTTATTGTGCCAAGTTTAGAAAATTTTCAACTTAGTCACTCCATTCAATGAAGTTTTTTTTGTTTTTTTTTCTGTGCCACAGTTTTGGTTGAAAACAGGCTAATCGTTCTCGGCTGTTTTGTGTTGTGTCTGATTAGGTATTTTAATATGTTTTAAAATAACTTAAAAGGTGCAACACAAATGTAAAATATCCTTCAAACAAAAACTCGTTGCCAGCTGTATTGTGCTTTCTGCTGGGGATATATTATTATAATTATACAGTCCAGCAGTATTGGAACACGCAACATCATTTGTTTTATTTTGTAAACTGTGTCGGAAAGGCTGGAAAAACCCTTTGATATTTCGACTGAAATAAAATCATCTATTCTAAATTATTTCCCGATACAATAGGTCTATTGCTGCCTTCGTTTTACCCTGAATTGCTCGTTTTTCCTCTGATAGAAGTAATTCACGTTTTACTGAAGAGGCAATTAAAAAAAATCACAAATAATTATTCTAAAACATCATAAAAAGGACTGTTATCACAGTTTAAAAGAAATCTGTATTTTTACTCTTTTTCTCTCACTTTCTTTTCATTCATTTTCCTATTTCAACGTCTCGATATTTCAATCATCTAATCAATGTTCATTAGCATAAGACTGTGGTAATTAGCCATTTCTTATAGTAGTTTAATGTCCTACTAAACACGTTCGTATCAAAGCTCCTCGCGATCCCATTAGGAGTTATAAACTTACTTTCTGGTTAACTCTGCTTTTAGATGGTTAATTGATGGTTTAGTCAAGTACTTGAGATAAAATCCACTAGATCTGTGAGGCACTGAAAGCACAGCGTTAGCGACTAACCAACAAGCAGGAGACTCTACTTTCAAAGTATAGTTTACTCTGGGAAATGTTTCATTCAGTCATTCATTTTTTTCATTTATTTTTTCTTTTCTTCCTTTTTTATTTTTATTTTTGAGAAATTTTATTTTCTGTAAAATTTGCAGGTACTGTCAAGGTTGAGCTTTTAACATTACTTTAAAGTCTAGTAACCCAGTTTCGTGTTCAAATTATCTATCAAAATCTTATACCTGTTGGAGTTAGTATACAGACCAAAAACACACCTAGATTCTGTTTAAGATTACCTCTGTCTGTCGACTAATTAAGCTAGGATTTTAGCTGAGTGATGACTTATGTCTTACGTCACTCCCTATCACTCAGTCAGTGCTAAGTATATATGCCGTAATAGCATGTTGTGCTTTAGATAACTTCAATATTCACCAAACAAGATGACTAAATTCGTCAATATCAACTCAAAGTGAAATCGACCAAAAACACTCGGCCTACATTTCACAAGTCCAACACTTTGTCCCGTCTCCAAGACAACCGTTTGCGAGTTCCCCTATGCAACACACTGTTATTACAGACTCGCACAACACGTGCACAGGATTAGACCAGATAGCCGAGATCATCACTATGAGCAGATTAAATAGCTTTCTGATGGTTCCATTTTGTCTAATCTCGCCTATATCATACTCTGATTTCGATAATGGGCCGTCTAATTCGCCTTGAGGCTAATGTAGTGCTTGTTATCTTTTGCGGTCTTTTAAATTCGCTGTTATGCTTTACTTATCGCCTAAATTTGTCGGTTTCTAAGCTATTATTTTTCGCTCATTTTGCTGGTATGAATTCTAGAACCTCTGATGACTCACAAAGACGTTATATCGCTGCTCGTTTATCCTACAAATAAATCACTAGCGGAAAATACTCGAAATACTCGTACAAAACGTTTGAATCTTTGTATGGCTTGCATGGCAACTAAATTAGATATGTTATGGCGCAATCGAAAATATAGTTAGTGGACCTTGAGAGAGTTTAATGAACTGAATTATATCCTTGAAAAGAAATTTCACTGTTAAGCCAGAGTACAGAAGTATGAAGTTGGATTAGAAAATAAAAAAACACCGGGATTATTCTAAAATGACCTGCTTTATTAGATGTATCTCGGGTACACAATGACTAATAATGGTGATATTGCACCGCCACTGGCTGCGAGATATTTCTCACTCAACCACGACTAACTTATCACGTCAGAACGAAACGAACTCGCGGTTTTTTGCCCATATGGTTTACAGCGGGCTCAACAAAGTGAATTCCTATTCCAAGCGAACAATGCCACTTTCGTACAGCTCGTAGTTACTCTACTGGTATTGGGATCGTTTCTTTGTGAACATATCATTTCTTTGTGAGAATCGACATTTCTTTGTGAGAATCGAACCGAAGCAGCAGGCTCAGACGTTTCCCTATACACTGCGAGTTAAATAAAGCTTGAGGCCCGTGAAAAAAAATTAATAAAAAGCTGTTTTCTTATAAATAACAAGTTTGACTAATTCCTTTCTTATTAATATCCTAAAATGGATTTTTGATAGTCCAGATGGAGAGGATGTTTAAATAAATATTTTCGCCTTTTTTTAATTTTGTTTCTATAAATGTTGAGATACTACCGTGTGATAATTTGGTTGACCGACTTTTAGCACTAATTCAGTTTAACAAAACCACTTTGAAAAAACATGGTAATATTTAATGTTCCTCTTAACCCTGTGAGCCGAGAATACCTCTCGTAGACTATAGATGTAGCCAACGGCAACGACGAAGGACTGAAAATACCAGAATCAGATAGATTACAAATATAATAGAAACCCTTTGCAGTAAAACTGGCCATCGCATTTTATTAACCTAATTACCACAAATGTCCATTTTCTAGCTCAGTGGGAGAGGAAGAAATTTGTAATGGATGAATAGTATGGGGATTTGTTTTGTTTTCTAAACCGTAGGACGTCTGTGGTAGGAGTATGTTGCAGTCGGGTTTCTTGAGGTCACTGTGTGAGGGCTCTTAAAACTGAGTGCACTGGCTAATCATCACACCAAGATCGAGTGTTGCCAACTCTCAACTGACTGACCTTACACAATTACGACGTCCTTGTATAATACCAATGTACAAGCAAATGAATGTAAGCATACGAAGTATTCTTGCTGAAAGTCTTGTCGATTTTTTACTTCAGTAATTATTAAAATAAGTGTTCTATGGCCAGGGTCAATTTATGTTGGTTTATGGCGGGGAGCGCGACAGCCATTAATCATGGCGGCTATGTAATGGCTGTGCCGTGAGGACAGCGTTTATCAAGTGTGCTCACTTTTCCCTCTCAAACGGACCAATAGTCTTATTGATTACTTCTAATGTCACTAATGTCCAAAAATCGTTCTAGCAAATCTTTATTTTAGGCTCTTTTATCTTGTTTCATTCATACATTTGTTGATAGTTGTATTGACTCTTTCTCTTCATTCAGTGCTTATATTGGCCTGTAATTACACATCTAACTTGAATTTCTAAGAATCTTCACTGAATACTGACACGCTGGCTGTACTCTACGTAACTCTGCGCCGGTTCTAGAGTTCCTAGGTGGAGCTACCTCGCCGTACAGCAATCGTTTAGTCACACCAAGGTCGGCTAAAACAGAATGACTTTCACGTTCTTTCGGAGCTGGTATACTTGGGGCTATGTTTACAGGGATAGCAGGATTGAACTTGATAGTTAGATTACTTTAATTCATTGCGTGATAGTAATCACCAGAGATATAATACAATAAAGTCGATTGAGCTGGTATATAATGTATCTCTACAACTATACAAGATACTCGTTGCTCATAGAAATAATTTCGCAGCAATAGCCTAAAGCTGAAATCTTAAATTGCCAAAACACTTAAAAAAATCGGTGTTTAAAAAATTAATATTCCCTTTCGTTTCTTCATTTATTCAAATGTTTGTTTTAACGGCCCATATAAGAAATATACAAATAAACGAAGAAGTAATAAAATGAGCAGACAGGCTGTGGCGTTGGTGCGTGTATAACATTTGGCCAGCCGAAATCTTTTAACGATATTGATTCAATGTTTAAAGCCATACTTCATCTCAGAACAATTCCATTTCAAATTCAATCGATAAATTGCGCGCGCTCTCAATTTATTCCTAGCCAAACGCATTGGAAGTACAACTGTAAGGTTTGAATATGAATAGGTAGTACTTAAATGTGCTGGTAGTTTGTGAGATCAGAGACGGTCGGCTAGTTAGATAGGGACAACATTCGCCACCCACTAGTCGCGGAACACATAACCCCACACTCCAGGAAGTGTGTAAGTGGATACTAGTCATGTACGAGCGCACATCAATATTGGCCTTGTCGGTCGGTTAGTCATTACGCACTTCCTAAAGGCAAGCCGTGACAAATTGCCTGCCGAAAGTTCGACAGAACAAGTTGATTTATTATACATCAATGATTTGTCGCTGGATCCCCGAGGGAATCTTTTAAGTAGAGCAAAGACCTGATAATATTTTGACGATAAGACGTGTGATATGTTTAGTACCTGAGGGTAAAAGGCAGATATCTTACTTGAGATCTTTCACGAGTGTATTTTTTTAAAAATAGAATGTTTTATTAAATGTATTACTCAGGAAAGATGGTGCCTTGTGGAGGGTTAGGTGGAGCGACCACGTTACGTAACACGTCATCCAGTCTGCCTACTAAGTACATTCACTTGTTGAATTAGTGAAGCATTCATTGCTCGTGTTCAAGGTGTCATTAATTGTACGTCGTGAATTTTATGTCGAATCTTGTCTCGCTAGAAAAGGAAGAATTTGGTTGTTTTAAACCAAACTACGTTGGAAGGTGCGGTGGTACCGGTTTGAACGTGCCTTTACCATGCATGGTTAGTTCCAATGACACGTCAATACAAGCCTCCTGACTTCGTCACTGCAATTAATTGAACCGGTTAGCACCCCAAGCGCCGCGCTCCCGACTCGACTCTGCAGCTTCGCCACTACAATTATTAGTTCAACCCGCGGGTAATCACCTCAAGACCCGCATATATCCCGCGCTTGATTCTGCTCCCGCAAAGAACTGTAGCGTTTGTACAAATAAAATAAATTGTACAAAATGTCAATGTCACTTTTCGGTTCGTGCTTGATTATTTTTTTGGGTTGGACTTCCGGATAAAAAAGGCAAGAATAGACATACTTTCCTTATCAAACATAGAATAAGAAATATTCTTGGAATCTGTTGATAAATAACCACATCGTTTACATAACATTCAATACACTTGAAGACTAGTTTCCTGTGAATTGATACCACACCTAGGTAGAGGAAGACATGCATAGCATTTCCATGTTGTCATCCATTTACAGGGATTACAGGATTACTGAAAGACTTTACATTGATCGTATGTCACAGAACACGATACTAGACGGTCAGGCGACCCACCACCCTCCCCTCCCCCATCGTTGATTTTACAGTCATTACACGATACAAGACAGAGGACCTATCACCCTCCCCTCCCCCATCGTTGATTTTACAGTCATTACATCATACAAGACAGTCAGAGGACCTATCACCCTCCCCTCATCATTGATTCAGTTTACACCTGGCACCACCCTCCCCTTCCCCATCGTTGATTTTCCACAAACAATAACATGTGCTTATATCCCATGCACCATCCCCTCCCCCATCTGAGTTATAATTTCAACTAGAGTACACAACAATACACAAATGATACCGCAAGACTATTGTACAAATCATTCAACTCAGAATATCCCATGATGCATTTTAAAAATGCCTTATTTTCTATAAAAAAGACGGATATAAATAAAATAACTGCTATACATAAAGGTAAAATAACTCTTTATTGTGCATTGACAATTCTTATTCCTATGAATTTGATTCATTAAATAAATACTAACATTTTAAATAGACTTGATTTGTTTCAGTCAAAATTTGAATTCATGCATTTTTATAATTGTTTAGAGAATGTTTGTAAATTAATAATCTAGATACTTCTAAGAACGAAACGATAAGCAAAAAATACTACTTTTTAAAAAGTTATGTGTCCAGAAACGATAACGACCCTCCCCTCCCCAGGAACTTATTGTCCTCCAAGTTCAAATTACCCAGCCTCCCCTCCCCTCCCCATGTACATTTTTAGAAAGTACCTGATGTATGGATATGAAATAATATCTGTAGCGTCGAACCGAGGAAAGTATGTTTTAGTCTGACATGTTCAGACCAGATGAGATGATGATTCATTAGCCATATGCTTTCTCAGATTCGAATCTCTTTTTGAGTACTTTACAGTTGGAATTTTGTTGACCAATGAAATCGGTAGTAAAATTTGAAGTTTTGACACCAACACTTCAAAGGTTTCTTAATGCTGTCACAAACATCGTGAAGGTTTCTTTTCAATTAAATCGTTTGCACTTTAAAGGTTTTCCTCTCAGTTGATGGATGCCCATCGTTACAAATTTACAAGACGCCTTCCTGTTATAAACCTTAACACGTTCAAGGTTTTCCTGACGCTTCTGTCATCAACACCTTAAAGACTTTTCTCTAAATATTGCCACTAATCCTCAACTTTGTCACCCACATCGCACGGTTCGTCTTCTCGCCTTGGACAGAACACTTAAAAGATTTTCTTGAATTTGTCATCAACACTTCACAGGTTTTCACCCCACTTTGAGGTTGACACTTAAGGGGTAACTTGACTTTGCCAACTCTATGGTTTTTTTCCTCAACGCATGGAGGGCCTTTTAGTTAAACGCTGTCCATCGGTATAAGTAACTCGACCAGCCTGACACGCCTTCTTGTTGTATATCGTCATTATTGTCCCCTTAACACAAACAATACTTTTATCAAGAAAAATATGACCACACAAGGAGATGCGCAACAAAGGCACAATCCAGAGAGATAATATTCATTGTTACCTTTAGCAAACTTGGTTACGTTTTGTTTTTCCTCCTGGCTTAATTTTAGCATCTGGTTCAGGACTGGTACAAGCTGTTCCCTTTCACTTGGTGCGCACTGTATAAACTGTATGTATATGATACGCGCATTAATATAACAACATCACTATACTAGCCATACAATGTTTTAAAATAAGGTTATGGCCAACATTACAATATTTCAAAATAAGAGGAAACAATAAATGAACGTTTTTTAAAATACGCATTCGACGTATTTTAAAAAAAGCGCACTTATTGATAAAGCACGAAGGAAGCCCTTTATTTTTTTAAATCGTGCGCTGTGATCCCAGTCATCCAAAGGATTAGTTTGACTCTAAGCTGCATGCCTTGAAAGTTTTAATGCACGCTAGTTTTATAACCCCCGTTATAATCTCCCTTGGGTATAAGCCTACCGGTTATTACTCCGTCTAAACCCATTATTAAGTTGTATAAGTCCAAGGCTTATAACCGAGAACAACTTCCCTATCACGGCAATACCATCCTCGCTTCCATGCCAAGGCTTGGTTGCCTTGCAAGATTGATGGCGCGGGGTACCATGGTATATTACACATAACATGTATGACACTGCGCTGTACCTTAAGTATAACGTTCTTTAGATACTCAAGATTGGCTGCTTCTCTATCTCGCTCCTTATTTCTTTCCAATCTGAGGAATTACAAGCACGATTCACGTGAGATATCATTATTTCGCAATAAATCTACTAAATAATAACAAGTCAAAAACTACCTTCTAATCTCTTCCTTCAAGACTTTAGTCTGTTCTGTGAGTCGCATCGAGTTTGCTTCATTATCACGCAAAATCTAGAAAAAGAATATTCATTTGGTTGAGGGTGGATTTCGTATTAGCGGAGGGGGAGGGGGGGGGGGGGGAGGCGGTAGGGCAATTTCGCTTACCCCTGGGAGATGTTCCACTTGACGATGAGACTCTTGCAATTGCGTCTTTAAGGCGTTTTCGTCTAAAGGCGATGGTAGACTGGGAACTAAAAAGAAACAACAACACTGATGACTAAGAACATGTTAGCGATCGTTGAACGGATCTTCGTTCGTCCATGGAACCGGCTTCCATGGTTCACTTGAGTTATTTTACTTACTAGATATGGAAGTGAGTGGCGAACTCTATGATTATTAAATAATATTTATATGAACGCTTACATTCACCAGCAGAAGACAAGGTTGGAGAGAGGACTTTCTCTAGAACATTAGCAGCTGTAGGTACAATGGGTGAGGAAGGCATTGAACCAGACTGCAAAAAAATAAAGAAATAAATACAAACCATTAAATGATTGCCTGACCATTCTTTTCGTTTTTATCAAGCGATATTGTCTTATGGTCAAAGGCAGCCTGCGTAGCAGTGCATTGAAGGACTGCAGGAGGTGTAGGAAGACGAAGGGAGTAGAGGGTAAAAGTTGATAGAGCAGATGTCGTATAAGTGGGAAACTTACAGCACTGACTTAAAGCAAGTACGTCGATACGACATGCCATGACATTGAAATGGCTTTCCATTGTTTTCGTGCGTCTCATTCAATCACAACGTATAGTTACAGTTACAGTAAAATACGGTAATAATAATAATAATAATGAGAGGTTCTTATATAGCGCATTTCACAAATGTCTCAATGCGCTTTACAACCAGTGGAGGACTTTTTCGGACTGCGTATTATGGCGCATTGGCAGCCAAGCAGCTTACAATCATGAGGAATTAGTACGTTAGTATGTTATGCCTCCAATTGGAGGCTACAGCACGACTACGGCACGACTACGGCACGACTACGGCACGACTACGAATTTGATGTTATTTCTTTGTCCCACTCATACGAAATTCGCTCTAGTGTTGTCGATCACTTACTTGTGACTGAGCGTCGATAACCTCTAATTCAGTGTGATCCATGCCCTAATTGTAAATAAAAACAATGTAGAGTTGTTAAGTGTGACGTCATTCGTGTGAAAATGACTTCCGGGTCCAAATTAAAAAGCGTTAACGTGAAGATTTGACTTCTTTCTTCATAGCCGGATTCTCTGTTCATATATCTGATTGTTGCTGGTAGAGGATAAGTTGTATCCAAAGGTTATGGCTATATTTTAGCGATCTTTTTGTGCGCTTGGACCCGGAAATACGTCACAACTTAACAGCT
>JAUUIK010099621.1:25604-42102 GCA_032270385.1 Urticina crassicornis | reverse complement strand
TCAGTAAATATTTGCACTGTTTTTTTTAGCTGATAACGCATGCGCATTAATCAGAATAACAAAAAGATACTTTTGTTACATGAAATGTCGATATTGGTTTGGAAAAGACTGAGCGTAAAGAGAGTCACACACCTTCCCCAAAAATCAAAGACAGACAGACAGACAGACATAAAAAGGGGAACTTTAAGAATCACAAGCAAACGCTAGTGTTCAATCACAAATGGGACAAATCTATTCGTATGGGCAATATAATAATACTATCTACACCATACCAATAAACAATATCTACAATACATACACATAACATACTACCATATACCACGCTTACCCCACAATATAATCAATAACTATCATACCTTACACATGGCATATCACAATATATAACGTATACACGTGTCTTCCATAAGATTCTTTGTTTCTTCCTACCTGCGCTATGTTCTCGAACTCCTCATGCCGTCTAAGTAAAGCTTCAGCTTTGACGAGTGATTTCCCTACACCGGTGTGTTTCTTTAGAAAGGTTTCCCCGTGTTCTTCTATCCATCGTATAACCTGTAGACGAGTAATTAGAACATGATCACGATAACACTCCACGACAATCACGCTATGCTTTGGATAGTCTCGTCTCCCCAAACAAAACACAGAGAATATTGTACTATGGGTAGAGTGTGTCGGTGGAAACCATGCAAGGATGTTTCGCGCACTCAAAGCGTGAGAAAACATTCAAAATATAAATAATCTTAAGTGTTAATTAAATCAAGGCCAAACACTATGTCGAGTTGGTAAGTACTGACGTTAGTATAAACGTCAGTGATCACGATAGGACAGTGTGAAACCCTCGTTAGACCTATAGGAGGTTAATGTTACTTATTAAGCCCAAAGATAATCAATATCACAGAAACAAAGAAAAATAAATGAAACAAAGCACAACCTTTATGATTAACTGAGCCGTAGCAGATAAACAAAACCTTACAAGTCACGAAACAACTGAGAAACCAAACTGAACAGGTAGACGATAGTTTGGTCCACTGCCAAGACAATATATTAAACTGTGGGATTTGTGGTGAAACGACGCGTCGTGATCGTGCCCAATGAGATAATATTTGTAATAAACACATGAATTAATAAACGAAAAAGCCAAAACTAATGTAAAAATAGAGAAAAAAGGAGTATATGGCTTGGAGGTTTATACACGAGTCTATTCTTATAGTTCATTGTTCTACAGTAATGTTTGATATTAGTTTAATGGAATAGTATTATAGTGGTACGAGATACTAAACTATATTGACTGTCTTTCAATGTTCCTGTATGGCTTTCTTTGGTTGAGAGGATGACTTCTTTCGGCACTATACAAATTGCAAGAAACATAAAAAGGGCCCAGGATGAACCCACAAACAGCTGTGGTTTCTTACGAGGGAAAAATAACGAAGGTCTAAATCAATTTGACACGAACAGACTGATAGGAGGCGCCAGGTTACGAGTTCTGTCAAGCTATAGATGTTTAGGGTGATTTGATCTCATGTCAATGAAAAACGAAGATGGGAATGATTGCCCTAAAGGGATAAAATAATTGAAATCTGGAAGTCTGGACGAGTTTTATGACTTAATGGTGTTACTGGATCAAACTAATAAGTTAAATGACGATGACAAATTGTGGAGATCCGACTATATTTACAGGTGATTTAGATTAAAACAGATTTGATAAAAGAGAAAACGAAAAATAACGCTTTGAATAGAGGAAGACTATCTATCTAATATAGTAAACACAACACAATATGACCCGAGGGGAAATGAAGAAAGGTGATGTAAGGAAATGAAAGTTGGAAATACCGACATCCTTACCGGCGTGTATGTTATACCACCCTAATGGGAATGAATATACCGATTCTAGTAAGAATATACGATTAAATAAATATGGACTGATAAAAACTGGACTGTAATACCATTAACACCAGGAAGTTAGTGTTTCTTAGTAAAAACACACGAGATGGTCTTGCTAAGTACGTGATGATAACATCACGGGATAGTCATAAATACGAGGAAATGAATGAATAGATATATTGAACTGAGTACACTGAAGAGTGGGATAGAGTGGGATAGAGTAGAGTGACCTGGTATTATCATAACACGATATCACGATTAACACGGCGGCAAACTGAAAGAAACTGAACGCCTGGGTAATTCGCACACTTATACACCATAATCCCAAGCTTCTGGTACTCTTTATAAACGCACGCAGACTGACATGGCTTAGCATGGCATGGCTTAGCTCCAACGTCTTTTAACCCACTTGTTTAATCTTGACACTTGAATCTAAACTTCTGAAGATTTCATGCCGTATTTAAAAAGTGAGGACAAATATACCGAAGAATGTATGACTTTCTGCGTGATCTTAATCTTTCAATAATTAGAGAATTAAAACCTGCCTTAAAGAGCGTAAATATCTGCTCCGTGATGACGAAGAACGCTTGATAATAAAACTCCATGCAACCATTTTCGACAAGGACGTCGTCTTTATCTTTAGAATAGCATCCATTTTGCAGATGGAAGTAATGATCACAGTCTACGAGAAGCTTAGCCCCTTTTGTTATAACATATTCGTTACTCTTGATCTGTAGAGTTATAACCTCGTCCAGTAACACACGAATACTGTCGTGTGATAGCAAATTAATTGGTCCAAGGTCTTGGTGTTCGACGTCATTCATTTGGTTGGTATGTAAGTACTGTCACTCGAGGAAAAAAACTATCATGAAAACAAGATACTCTTGGGCAGACCGATGAATACTATTACGACCTACATTACTCAGTTTAAACTACACGAACTAACGAGAGTAGCTACATATAAGGTCAAACACGACACACGTAGCGTGCTGATATTGTCACTCTAACGAGCTCAGTGCGTTAGCTTGTCACATCTCAAGGACTCGGTACACTTTGTAGCAGTAACGCTTTGTATATTCATCCATAATCTCTCTTTCTTTGCAAACTAAGTTTGAATGGAAATTAGGAACCTTTACAGCCTTCCACGTTTGGTATCCAGACAGTAAATATCTACATATTTACACTCAAATGAACGGAAGATTAAAATGGTATATTCCGAGACAAAAGGCGCTACAGACCTTAATATATTGAAAGTAATAGAAATAGCAACCGTTTGGAAATAAACAAAGAAAATGTTCCCAAAGTTTTTATCAATATCGTATTCATGTAGTTCGTAGTATTCAAGCATCTATATTATACTTGGGTAAACCATTTAGATACCAAAATGGCAGGTATCCTATTTCCCATTTATTTATTCAAATCCTTTTCACTTTAGCCAGTGTATATGATAACAATATATATACAGACTACTCAGACTTTGGAGATAGAGTGTGTATATGGTATAGAAGAGAAATAATTCAATGATCAAACCAAATATAGAATATTAAAACGTACACACTGTACTTAAATGACTGCAGTATATCATGTAACCAGGTAATTGTACAACGACATGGATCTAATAACTACAAATAATACTGTATAAACAATATATAGTGACAAGAAAACTCACACATAATACAGCACAATAATTCCCTTATTATCAAACATTTATACGAATGAGACTCGTGTTATTAATTACTTCCTTTGTGCTGTAAAGGAATAAGTTTTTCTTGAGGTACAAATCCGACTAGACATCAACAAAACAGACTCAATATCTCGAGTGGCAAAGTATAAGGAATTTAAGTATTCTACACCTAAAATCAAAATAAAATAAACGAAATAAAGGGAAGCTTAAGTTGTATTGGTGCAAGTAATAATAATAATTAGGATTTTAAAATAGTAGATAAGACCTTACCCGTGTTAATGCCATTCGTAACTATCTTGTCCGCTGTTTATGCCTCTATACAGGTAGTTCTAAATTAAGAATTCCTAGATATTGTATAATCTTGTATGGTGCTGTCATAACGTTGCCAACATAACTCCAGAAATAAACTAAATTTTATCTCGAAAAACGTGGCGTTCGATCTATTGAAATTATCAGATTTTATCGTGACGAAATTGTCAATTTTTAAGTGAAATTTTAAGCCTTTTTTCGTGTATTTCGATTGAGCGGAATTTCAATAGCCATGTAATAAATACCTTGGCTACCTAATTTGGCATACAAAACAAAAAAGACATTAAAATTTAAAAACCTTCACTTCAGCAACACCTGGCTGACTGCTAAGTGGGTTTATAGGTCGCTCTCTCTCTTCGCTAGTAAATCATAAACAACAGCATGGATTGAACAGCTTCGGCACACGAATGAAAGAAAGCCACATTGAAATGCAAACGACACTTCCATGGCTTTTCGAATGTGACGATCACAATAGAAATCCAATAAATATTTCCAGCTTTCTTTCGTTCCCTCTTTTGCTTTCAATATTCAACCACAACCACAATAACAATGAAGTAGTTTAGGCGAATCAAAATGAAATTTCAATATTTGCATATTTTGGGCCTGGAAATAGTGTTATTACATACCACCTGTTGATGCATGAATTAAAAAAATATATAATAAAATAAAAACAAAATGTGGGGAGAACATCTTTATACAGACATGATGGGGACTGATCGCATTCAACAAGTGCGACGGTTTCGAATTTCTGATGTCAAACCGAAAATTACGTTATAAACGCCTGAAGTCGTTTGGCTTGCTATATCTGTATTACTATAACCACGTGCGTTTTTATATATGGATTAACTTACATAAACAAACTCTTCATAAACCCGCTTTATCGCACGTCTGATGCGAGTACATGTTTATAAATATTTGTAAGATCAAACCCTGGGGTAAGTTGGGATTCTATATAAATAGATTGAATCTTAAGCAAAATTAAACGAAAAAGGACGCACATGAAAAACCATTTCAATCATTGTCGCGAGCTAACTTACTCTGCTATTAAACAGAGACATTGAATATATTTCTTAGACTTTATGCAAACACTACCAAAATAATGAACAGGTCTAAGTAGACAATGGCTCAGTACATCATTTTTGACAATAAAAATTTTCTTTACCTTCGAGTCAGTATCTACTGAATTTTTTTTTCAAGTACAACAAAAATGCACAAGTTGAGATAGAAGTACATGGAAACCGCAGCATTAACGACAAGATAATTTAGTATTCGCGGTTGAATGTTGAATACGAATAAAAAGTACCTGAGTAAACATGAAAGAAGCAAGGAAGGAAATGTCCGAGTTTGTTTGAAATGAGTATCTTTACTTCCTTGTTCTACGCTACCTCGGCAACGACACGCAAATTTCTCTTACTCAAGTGTATCGAAAACATTTATATACACTAGATACAAGGAAACTTCAAGATATCAAGCTCCAACCTTTGGGATAGAATAACCGTAGTCTAGAATAAAAACCGTCTAGTGCATATTTAATGAAACGAGATGAATCGCACTGAATTGTAGGGGAAGGAAAGGAAATGGGAATTGAAAGTGAATTGAAAGTGAGACGATTTGACTGTATCCCAGCTGATTCTCAGGTGATATGCGACAATCAACAAGCCCGTAAATCCGTAAATGTACGTACGGGAATAGGTTTATAGAGCCAACTCACCAATCTAGAAGTCCAGTACTGGTGGAAAATATTACAGAAGTGTTCTGGTCCAACGACCAGTCGTAGAAGGGCTTCACACATTGGAATAGTTGGTAATGTACAAGAGAAACATAAAGTCCATTGCTAGCGAGTGAGTCCCTTCAAACAGGTGTTGATAGTCAAATGTAAGCTAGGCAAGGACTTGGATGTCTCGCGTGGACCACAAACGCGCTTGAAGCTAGTGAATGGTAATTAAGAGCTTCGTTCTGATTGGCTACTGCTGGGTTGCTTAGATATCATCAGTACCGCCAAAACCTATTCCGCTGTCACGGAAAATCGAACAAGCTTGTCTTGAACGAGACGACTCGCAACCACAACGAAGGGTCCTTTGCGATTGTACATTGACCACGATAAAAAGGAATAAGAATGCCTCAGAACCGCTCAAATTATCGAGAAAGCTTTGTGGCTGTTAAAACAATTGCGGTTCATAATTCATAGAGTTGGGAGGCGAAGAGAATTGAAGGCTTAAACGTGAACAAACCTAAAAATGCTCTTTAAACAATATATTAAAGGCGTGGGATTATAGCATAAGTTATGGACATCACATCATATAATATTTTACAATTTCACTCGCATAAGTATTACATTTTAATTAGAGATTTCCCAACCAAGACAAGCTATACATAAGGGATTTTGTCAACCAGTTAAATCCGCTTACATACAACAGGGGTTGACGAATTCTTATTCACTTGTACGCACGCCTCCGTGTACGAAATCTCATCCTAGTTGCATACTGAATCCGACGGATCATCAGTAGAAAATATTTACCTGGACGTGGTGAATTATGGGAAAAGGTATCGGGCAAATCTTAAAGATCTGCTAAATTAGTAGGTAATAATTTGGTTAATAAGCGGGTGACAATCTGGAAAATTAGCCGGTGGCGACCTGATCAATTCAGTCGAAATATCCTGTAATTAGGTAGTTAAGAATCTGATGTACCGTTAAGTAGGATTTGTTCGAATAAGTTGGTAAGGATCTGGTACGTCAGGTACAGTTAGGTACAGGTACACTGAATATATGGTAGATCAATCAGTAAAGATCTGGTATCATGGTAGAAAAGGCCGGATTTCAGGGAAATAATTATGGTTGTAATAAATTGGTACGAGTAAGAATGAGATAAAAGTAGCTTAAAATGTACGCTTGTGAGCTATTACCCGGTAGATTGGCACTTAGTAAAGGGTCTTATTCAATAGTGTCCGGTAAGGTCATACCTAAATGTTCACAGACCTCGAGTACTTTCACGTTAGGCAAGACACTAGTACAATTTGATTGGTCGAAAACGTGTTACTAAGGGCAACACCATAACAAAGTAAAAACCACTGCGGCGAGCGCGCGTAATTAATACAAAATAGTCATCAATTAGTGTTTGAAAGACAGAGATTTAAGGTGAATTAAAGGAAACAAAAAAGATCAAAGGTTGGATTATTCAATGTCAGTATCGCAAATGATTTTTGATCCGGATTTAAAGTTATAATGGGTTATAATTTATATTGGTGAGTGTGTGTGTGTGTGTGTGTGTAGTGAGTGTCCTTTGATTTGAAGGTAAATCTTAACATAAACGATATTTAGAAATAATAGGATTTTGGCCACGAGTACAGATCATCGCTAGAACAGTACAACCGCAAAACGTTAAATTCTGATAACTATAATTTCCCTTGCTTTAAGGAATACCGTCCGTATTAATGCTTTGCACGCCACGTTTTAACGGAAAAAACTACCCGTCGCATATTTCGTATGAGCGAAACGAAAAGAGCGCGTCGGCTGATTGAATGAAAAACAGGCGCGCAAAGCGCATCTAGTTTGTGATGACCCTAAAAAAACTACTGAAGCATCTTAGAATAGTCCTGCCTTCCCAGGGATGTTTTTTTTCAAGGACCATAGACATATATATATTTCATGTAGTCGAACTCTGACTTATGCAAAGTGGAAAAGAGATAAGAAACAAATGCGAAGTCATTCAAATCAAGTGTAAGTCAGCGCGCTTTTAGGGTCAAAGATATCTGGCTGGTTCTACCGATATTATCGACTGTACAATTGACCAACGAAACGCTATGCACAAGAACTCTGGTCAGTCTAGATAACGAACAGCATATCTGGCCATGCTTTAAGATAATCCTTGGACCTTTCTGACCAAGATAAGATGTAGCCTTCAGCTTAAGGTTAGGATGATAACGTATCTCAACACGAAATCTTTGCCGATTGAGACCTCGTTCAGTTTTAAATTATAAACTTCGAAATAGAATCCACTTTAGGGCTGTACAGTGTAAATATTCTACGCTTCAAGTTTGACCCCCTGGACATAAAGTAATTAGATTGGAGAGTTACAAACGAAATTAAAGCTACAGTTTCAAAATGTTTAGCTTTGTTAACAGGAAGACAGTAAACACATGTCAGGCTCTTGAATATATCAAAATATATTATCTTTTTCCCCCGCGGAACCACAGTCAAATTTGTGTTTTTTTTAGAATTCTTACTAAGCCGCAAAGTCATAACATCAATATTAGATAACTTATTTAATTTCAATAGTTTAGTAATATATGAAATAGCTTGATGGAAAATGACTCGAATCTTAATGGAGCGGTGATGCTAGAGGTATAATCACCATGCACAAAGAAATGCCAAGAAGAAAATATGGCTGGTCACGTGTTCTCGTATCCAGTAATTATATTCTTAGAGTTTAGCTAACAAAGTTCTTCATCTGCAAGAGCATGATACAGAGCGGCCGGGGAGGGCTCTTCTTCTACCAGCGCATGGTATAGAGCGGGAGGAATGTATTCACATTGAGGTAAGCCATGCATTACCACGTGTAGGTACATCATACACAAGTGAAGTCAGGAAACCACAATAATGGTTGATAAAAATAGATGTTGTAGCAACAGTAGATTATAACTGTATAAAGCTACCGAGCTGGGGCAGTCCAGGAAGATTAGTGCCTGCCTTAATGAAAAGTTTTGCAATATGTTTTACAGTATAATGCAAATGTAAGACGTACACGTGCAATTACTGAATTACGAGTGGCATACTCGTGTAAAGGCAAGTTAAAAGGTGGTACTCTGCTGGACCTGAAAATATTGCCTAGAAACTGATACGTTATATATACTCCACCTCCAAGAAATTAGAGTCATGTAATACCAACATAGTCACGTTGGACCAATATGGTCACGCTAGACCAAAACTAGTCACGTTAGACGGCCAAATTATTCACGTTAAACCAAAATTGACTAGTTACATTAGCCGACACATGGGACAAGTAATGTCACGCGGGACCAATGATATTACTACAATTCGAAGTTTCACGTCAGTTGTTTGACTATAGTTTTGACTACGAACTAGATATTGATTTTCGGCGGTTTTGAACACTATATTCAATATTATAATATTCAAATACAAATCGCGCCTGGTTTGGCAAGCATGTTGACGCAGGTGCAGCCATTAAATGGTCTTATTACCAAAACGTGGCTCCTAGTTCCTTTACTATGAAGAACATGAAGGCTATAATGAAGTTAGTTTGGAGTAGTTAATATCATAAGGCGATCACGCTTGTCAGAGTAAGATATATTTGAAAAAGTGAAGTAAAACAGGTGATTAATATGTTTGCTAAGTGACGAGCATGCGCACTAGTTATAGCTGTTTATGGAGAAGGCCGTGCAGATGCTCCTAGTGACACTTATATCACCAATAATATACCCTGGCCACTTTCGATATATCGAAATTCTAACTGGACTTGATACTTAGGAAATTTAACAAACCAAATCTCACTGAGATGTAAAGGAAACTGAAGTAGATATTTCCTTCGGATTCAGCCTCACAGCCTCGGAGCCAAGCCAAGCAGAATATTAATATATCAAGGCCTATAGTGATTAACAAAACAGCCGCTCACTGCGCATGATCATCAAATGATCAGTCATCGATTTCACTCTCGACGGGAGGCTAGAGGGTAGAAGGGTAGAGGCTAGGCAGGACACTTCAAAATAAGGTTTCCGAGTATGGCCTGGATGTGAAACAATTTCCAAACATTAAATTTACTTGGAAAACGTATTTTGCAGTATCCCAATCTAGCCATCACCGCGAGATAAGGGAAAGACGACAACGCCCCGCCCCCCACCCCCCCGCCCCCACACACACACACACACAAGTAATCAAATATCCACACGTACCTGACTGCTGTCCTGGTCAAACATACACAAGTGTAAATGATCACGTAATTGAGTTCTCTGTTTTTCCCATAAAATTCCTAATTGTCGATGGTGTTCATGAACTTCTAAATAAATATCCATCACGTGTGACGATGCCTCGGAATACTCAGGAGATTTTAGAAATTGATCGTCGTAAGCCATTGTAGGTTTTTGTAGTTCTCCCAACAAAGCTTTGCTGTCCATACTGACGGTGTGAAAACTGTCCTCGATTTCTTGTCTTATTTTATCCAATTCTTCCACTGTTTGTTCAACTTTATTTACATTTTTATCACTTCCAAGATGTGGATTCTCTAAATAGTTTTTCCAGACTTTCACTTTTCGTAGGAACTGAAAGAAACAAAAAAGGCAGCTATTTTAGTGTTTTCTCGTGAAACTAAAAGTTACTTACAGTTCAAAAACAACAATGTTATTGTTTACTCAGAGCTAGAATTATAAATAATTAAGTGTCTAAATGTTGACTTAGGGGGAAGGTGCTGGGGTGCTGCAGAGTAATGTCCTCTAAAGATTGTTAATCCAACATCGTTAAGGCACAATGTCCGGATTAAGCTAATCCAGGATTAGATAAATGGAAGTTCTGGTATACAGTGATTACGAGTAGAAACACTATGGATATAGAACATGTAGTGTTACAATTGAAAAGCCACAACCTCTTCAGTGCTGGTCGGCCTAGCTGGTACAAACAGAACTGGCCAACATTTATTACAAGCATCCTAACGTGTATCAACATTTGTTTGTTGTTGTTTTGGTGTCCATTTTACTGTTGTTGTTGTTGTTTTTGTTGTTTTTGTTGTTGTTGTTGCTGTTCATGTTGTCATCTGGCAAACAAGTAATCACTTAAATTTTCAAAACAAAGAATAATTCTTTTTGAAAGTTACGACGAAGTTCGCCCAATCTGCCATGCATTTAATATTCCTTTGTTGGCCAATACAATGTTAAACTTACAAGAAACGAAAATTAAAGGGAGAAGATACGTAAACAGATTGAAATTAGTTTCCAATTATGTGAGTATACTGACGGGGTGGAAAAATAGACACAACAAAACAGAAAATATATATCCATGCCTTGAGCTATAACGCATCTCTCCCAGGGTGAATCACGCGTTAGGCTATACTTATAACAATTAGCGCGCATTGGTTTGACCCTGACTATTCTGGAATAAGTATACAAGCTTGCAATTTTTTAATTTCCCTTTCCCTTTATGAACGAATTCGGGTTGTGAGAGCCACTCTTCAGTCCTAAAACAATAACGTTTGACTTTCAGGATCTCAGACTGAAAACGATTCCTTACATAAATAAATAATTCTTATTTATTTAATTCTTATTTATTTAAAACTGATTTATGCGTCTCGGAAATATTCGCTATTATCGCAACTATACTCATCACACATTCCGGAATAGCACAGAATGAATGCATTGTAAGTATGAGTAATGAACGATATGAAATGTTCTATATAAGATGGCGGTGTTCTTTAATTCGCTTGCCTCATCCAAAAGGTCTCGCTTCTATCCGATTAAACATGTTTATTTTTTTTAGCTAAGATTTTCCCTTAAAGTTTACAGCGGTGTCTTTTTTGATCGAGGCCTAATTTCATAAGTATGTCCACCAACGATTGAAGTTCTATGTTTGTAATAACCTTATGATAAGACCGATAGGCGAGACGGCATGTTTGTCAGGTAGAACTTCGCAACTAATAGCAAACATGTTATATGAAAAAACCGTCAGAAGAAAACCACAACATTCGTCGAATGGAGTTATTGTGAATGAGTTCACAAGCACCGCAAAGACTTGAAAGATAACTATTTATACTACTTGTCCTTGAGTTATCTAATATCGCGTTTATCTGTATCCAGGGATAGACCCAGGGGATGTTCCGTTGCCATTTCATTTGAAGTCTTTGGAGAGGTTTTAGTGATGTGCGGTGCCCGCGGTGGGATTGAATAGTTACAATGGAATTACACCAGATGATCAAAGTATATGACACGTGTAATATAATATAGGTAAGAAATAAGGCTACAATCTTAGAAAATTGTCTTCAAAAGTGATAGTAATTTCTCCAAAATTTAGACGGGGGATGATTGACGCGGGTTTTTAATTAAACGTACCGCCTTTAAATTATAAGCGAAAGCACCTCAAGTGTACACTTTAGACATAAGAAAACACTCGAAACAGACGGGATAACAATAGTACTTATGCAAACTGAACCGTCTGGGAAGGCAAAACAACACTAAATCTAAATAAACAGAGGCAGGTCTTTAAATTTCGCGCTAAAGTTTGTTTACATACAAATTGAAAACAAAGATGCATCCTTTCTTTAAGACAGTCAAAAGTGAAACTTTCTTTAGGTTTTGTTACGTGTCCTAATCGAAATACCCGTCAGCGCTTTGTGATTAGAAAAGGGGGGGGGGGTCTGTGAAGTTGGGTACGCTCATCAAACATGTTAAATAGGCCGGCGATGTCTTTTCTCTAGTCATTATTTTTACTCGCGGAGGTCGTTGTTGTTGTTGTTTATTTGTTTAGTTAAGTGTTGTTTTGTTTAGTTTTGTTGCGCGTCGGGGGATCGTTTAAATAAACTAACGACGGCATTCGATCGATTTATTAAACAATATTAACTAGTATCTTATTTTACGCGAGATATGGGTACAATTAGAGCTGAATATTCCCAGAATTCTAAACTAGGGCACTCATGTCATCCATCAAAAGAGTCAAACCTTATTTAGTGAAATATCGATACAGCAATGAAATAATTGATGAATATGGCAGCCCTTCCTACCTCTTCGCTGTGATGGTGGTAAGCTACAGAGCAAGACAGCAGTGAGCTTCTTTGGTTTACTTCCATGTCAAATGACTTCCACTCTGAATCCACAGAGCTAGCTATAACCTCGATCCGGTCCGCTTCATAATGGCCGACTTCGCTTAGCTTATCTGCTATCTCCAGCACACGATGAATATTACCATAAACATTCTGAAATAAGAAAAAATTGAATGAATTCATTTGACCTCATTTCACAAATGACAATTACATCCGTTGAGTCGGTATTTCAGTTTATAGGCGAACACTTTCTTTTCCTATGTCAAGTTAACATTTACGCCCTCGCTGACGATGTATACACATTCTCCTGCATCGTTCTTAACGCCAAGGAAGCCTAGTTCTACTAGATTACCAACATGATTCGCACGTACTCGATTAAAGATTTTCTCGGAACTCACATCACGCCAGACTTGGACTAAATCTGTACGCAAAATTGCCCTTGAAAGGAACTACTAGTAAGTACTAAGCGTTTCAGCTCCCTCCAGAATAGAAGAGACAAATTGGAGTATTGTACAAATATTTCAAACACGGTGAGTATTCTCAGCCATGTTTATCTATGTCTAAGCCCCAGTGTTTAGAGAAAATACACACTTTTAAATGCAAATGAATCCAGTAAAAATTACAGTGTACACTTTCATTTAAAATTCAATTTCCAATCCATCGATCTGTCTATTGTCTAACAATACGCCAATCAACTGTACATATTTGAAAAAATAAACTATTCTATGGATTTCCTCAACAGTTCTCCTCGATATATTCTACAAAATTCTTCATTGTTTGTGTTTTCAAGTGCATTTCAGCATGACACTGAAAATCGGAAATACCCACAATGCTTTGCAATGACAATAACAAAAAAACTGGCTGTCTTTTACAAGCTGAATCGAGATCACTTCACATTTATTAACACTGTAGAACACTGTACTATTTTTGAATAAAAACAGCGACTACGTGCTGTAATTCATGCAAATTGTCCGGCTTTTCTTAGAGATTAGATTGTCTATGGGTTCCCGGGTTTAGATTGTTTAGGGGAAGATTCAGATTTTTTTAAATTGCGGTGAGATTCGCTAGGTTACCGTGTTCGTGCACGATGCAGAAATGTAAATTACCAATCGTCTCGTCCATATTATGTCCTAATCTATAACAAGATCTTCTTAAACGCAAAAAGTAATCATGCAAATACATACACATGCACGTCATCAAGATGAAATATAGCTTACAGCACCATATATAAACATATACCAGTAAATAGAACACAACAATAATAAAACCAAAAAACCTAAAGAAAAATACGGTGTATTACCCCAAAACTATTATCACCACTTACTAAATGCAATGCTAGTCCTTCAGCAAGAAATATCGACAATAATTCCTAATGGTTCAACCAAAAGCCGCCGTCGGAAGAATCCAAATGCTTTAATTTTCGCTCCGTCCCCCGCTCCTTAACTTGCTCGTATGCGTTTGGTTGTATTAAAATAATTATGGAAGTGAAGGTAAAATGACTGGCGTCTTTCAGTTCCAGTTTTGTTGTGATTATCAGAAGAGAGTGATTGATAATATTGGAATATTCGATTGATCTTATTACCGCATATAAATTCTGTATGAATCTTTTATAGTTAGTTGTATAAAAAAGCCATTTATTAACTACTCTGCACTCTCATCTAACACTTTTGCATCATTCCATACAGTCTTAACTGCTCAAGTCTAAAATTTCGAGGAATTTTTTCCCCGATAGATAACATAAATTTAAATATTTTCCATTTTCTATTCATCCATTCTAGTAAGCTGATAATGGAGGCATAAAAAAACGAGAACTACTTGTTCGAATTTGGAAATCAAAATACAAGCGAAATAAGGAGGAATATAAAACAAAACTGTTGAGTTTCTTTTCTACTTACGGCAACGTAGCGACGCCGAGAGTGTTTCTCTTTTTAAAGCAGCGACAGTCCCTTGATAATACTTGGTAAGTGTAGGTTCATTTTGTGTGGATCTTTCCGAATTATTCTCTCTCTCAGCTTATCAATGTAGCTTCATCAAGTTATCTTATCTTGTCGTAATGGTATTATTTTAACGCTAAATTTAAATTTGGAAGAGTGATTGGAAAATGTTAAGCTTCCAAAGTGCTACGTCGAGCCAGCCTAGACTAAATAACTACTGACAAATAGGTCTTCGTCCAATTGTGCCATTGATGGAAATAAGATTCAAAGGAAGCACGATTTGAATAAAACAATTACTTGACAAGGAGATCAATTGGCTCGACTCGAGATGCAAAAACCGGTTTGTACAATATGGAGTTTAGTTGAGCTCTGTACTGAGGGAGACGTGTGACAGGTGCAAGAAAAAAGGGCACTAAACCAGTGATTATTTATCTTCCTACAAACGATAGAGGCTATAGATTAAACAAAGATGTATAAAAACATAGTCAAACCGACAGACAGACACTTTGACTGACAGGCTAAAAAAACTGAGAGAGAAAATCAGGAAATCAATTAATTAAATACAGAGAGCCATATTGGTCAGATTCCACATGTTAAATTATTAATCTTTTAATCTTCTGTTTTTTGTATTTAGCAGCACAAAAACATAACACAAAATGCACATCAACCCTTCAAGGCAAAACTAGTATGCGTCATGTCTTAGCCGGCGTTGTTCATAATATGAAGCGGTCAATGTACAGTAATATTCACCACAACGTAACAGACGTTGCGGCGTGACGTTTCGAGACGAGTAGACGCGAATGTGATTTGGTCACTATACCAAATTAATGTCTTCTGACTTTGAAAAACTGAAGAAAAATAATGACTATAATCAAACGTCTCCACAATTCCGATTTAAAGAAATGAAAAAATGAATGACTAAAATGAAATATTAAAGTGGGAATTATTTCACTTACTAAAACGGCTAAACTGAAAGTAAAAAACGAAAATAAGATGCTTCTACAAGTGAACCATTTATTTTACTGGCTTTTAAGTACTGCATCTAAATGATGAGTCTTGATGACATGTTCTTACAATAATCTATCCTGGGTTTTTTTTTTTTTAATAAGAGGTATTTGATTGGTCAATCCGCTACAGATCGACTGTATCAGGTATGATGTATGAACGTTTGTTATGCAAAATGAACATTACATCTGTCGTAAAATGATCAGACTCGATGAATCATTGAAGGCAAGACGTTTATATGTATTGTATTCAGATGCCAGAAAGATCTATAGGAAGGGAAACATCGCTTTAATCAAGATTGCAACAGTTGTAGATTGGTCGTTATATATCGGTCTCGCTAATCGTATCGACGTACGCTTGCGCATAAATCCACCTTACCCACCCACCCACATGAAAGCTATTGACCAGCCAGGTAAAATAATTAATCAGGAAGATATTTTCCCATTCAAAATAAATTCAAACCTGCGAAAAGAGTATTTAACTGTCCCTCAAAAAAAACAAAAAAAACAAAAAAAAAACGACAAAGCGAACGTTCCTTATCACTCCCTTTCTCGCCATCTGTACACTTTACTACAGGGTCAAGGCAAACCATATTGATAAATAACACATTTTCCACTCCACTCCATTCCATTCCATTCTTCCTCCTCACCACTAAATTAACGCTAATTATAGCAATGAGAAATTATTCGTGTTGCTACTACATAGAAATTAAGTGAAAAAATCAAAAGAAAGCAAGCTTTTAGTGTAAGAAAAAAACACGTGGTAAATCCATTGTAAATGAGAAAAATACATCCAGCCTTCGCGCCAAACAGATATTGAAAACAAATCGTTTTTGAGCTTTGTAATGATTAAATGATAAAATAGGACGTGTTTAGGAGAATTAATTGAGTACACTGTAATCGTGCGATAATTCACTCCTTTGGGTACTTAAC